>JALPQI010001581.1:0-143409 GCA_025490895.1 Thaumatotibia leucotreta | reverse complement strand
CGGACAAATGTGTTCGCAATAATATGGACAAATGGACATGACTCCAAAGTTGATTGAATAATTATTCATTTAATCATTTTCAGAAAATTACCTTTTTGACACCGTTAACTATGAAAACCTTTGTGAATAGACCCCTCAAAACTTCGAAATCAAATTTCAAGAAATTATTCGTTTAATTACACATTCAATCAATTTTGGTGCCATGTCCATATTATTGCGAACAATGACGCACATTTGTCCGATCCCTGATAATGACGCAAATAAAAAATTTAAAAACATATCTCACCAGGTGTAAGTAACACATTAAGAGGATTATCATGCAATTCCGACACCAATTGGCTGACTCTATCCAACACTCCTGTCTTCACAAAATAGTTAATCCCATGCGGAGCGGCGGCCAGGCGAGACAACAGCTCTAATATGTTCAACCGATATAGCACGTCATCTGTGCCTAGTTCTGAGACCATCACTTCGAAGTATTGGTGGTCCGCGCACAGTTTGAGCAGCTCTGGCGATTTTGAGGATATGTTGATTATCACCTGAAATTATTGAATAATTTAACCGAGTATTTTAAAGTATTCTATACATAGTGATTCTATAGGTAAGCCCTCCATCCAGGGTATTTTTTATATTTTTTGGACCCACGGATCAAAAGTTAAAGAATGGGCACACAAGTTTTTTTTAAAAACCCTAAAAACACAGACAGGTAAGGGGCTTTTAACTTCATATTTTTGTGTTATGAAGTTACTCATTAGTGTGTATGACAACTCTCGTTTGTAACACGATAACAATCGTGTTTTTTTTCATTAAGCCGTTTATAGACGTACATTCAACCAACTGTTAATTGGAAGGAACCCTATGCCACTCTAAAACCAAGTCAAAGCAGTGAGAGATTTCTAACAATTTAATTTAAAGTGTTACTTTGACATAGTTCCTATGTGGACTGGGGTTTCAATTTGTTGACATACATGATATTCAAAAACAAAGTGAAGAAACAGCATAAATAAAGTACCTCAAAAGCATTACATTTGCTGCTACAATCATACTCAAGTGCAATTTTCATTTCTTCCAAGACTTTCGGGTAGGCTTCATATGGTAAGTGGGAAGTAACTAATATGGCCTTATTGGAAATGCCGACATTACTGTCCATTACTTGTTGTGCCACGGCCACAAAAACGTCAATGTATTGTGGTACAGGAAGCAACGATGGATCTGCTGTTACCACTTTTGTCACCTGGAAAAATGTGATTGAATTATGATTTTAATGGAAAGCAAAGGTCGGTTGTTGTTTTAGGTTTTAGATCAAATAAACCGTTTTTATAAGCAAACAATACTTTCAGACAACATGAAAAGAAAGATTTTCTCTTAGTAAGTATATCAATGCAATACCAGTAAAACTTCAATTACAGTATGCAAACACTGGCCCAAAATTAAAAACAAATTCATTTCAACACAGCAACACACTCTCTGGGTATAGGTATCAAATGTTTGTTTAGTTGGCTCCACATTTCAATAAATATGCTTCCAATAAACTTCTGTTTTATTTCATCCCAAAAAACCAACATTTTGATTCTCTGAACAGGTCTGAACTCCATCCCAATTGGTTTGGATAATCAAGGTCCTAATACATTAGTATATTACTGTTAGGGTATAAGGCATAGTGGTGTCTTTACACTGGTGACACAATGTTGTGTCAATTTAGTATGAAAATGTAGAAGGCTGACAACAAATGTGTTAACTATATTTAGTTCTATGTATACTGTACCACACAGTTTCCAAAACTAAGTATTAAATAAAACCAATGATCAATAATTTTATTGAGCAATTAGTGTAAAACAAGTGTCTGTCTAAAATTACAGTTTTGTTTGTTCTTATGGCCAACTTTACCATCATTATTCATTACTCATTGCCAAGTCTAACAAACCCAAACTTGATAGGGAAATGTTGTTAGACCAGTTTCATGTTATAATTATATTCCATTGTCATTCAACTTACATGTGTATACATTTTAAGCTCAATCAGAAATCAGGAAGTGGATCAAATTTAACTTGCAAGATTTGATCACAGACAAAGGAACAAATGAAACTAAATAGAAGCTTGTAATGAACTTACCTCATCAATTGCAATCTGCCGAACACAGCTCTTCTCATGCCTCAACATGAACATGAAATAGCCGGTGTAGTTTCTGATAATGCCTCCAAGCTCAAACTTCTCGCAGCATAACTTGAGTACATCACATGTTAAGTCAAATTGTGTCCTAGAAGAAGTTGTGATTCATAAAAGCCATTTTAATTACGGAAGCTAGGATCTTCACTACAATGATAAACAGCTGAATGTAGGGTATTGCTAAATATTCATGTTTACAAGGCCAGAAAGGTTCTAAAGGAATAATGAGAAGGATCTATAATTTAGTCAAAATGGCATTAAAACAACACAATTTAGTTATTTTAGGACAAATTACTAAAATAGAAAAACATGTTTCAATAAATAAACATAACTCAATAAAAAGAAAACAGTTAATTGTTGTATATTTTATAATTATTAAATTGGAAACAATATGAGTTACTTCACAACACTCATTTTTTGTATAATTTAAGAACCTACCCTCTTACAGCTACTGTAATGTAATGATCATAGTGCTGTCTGATTAACATAATTGAGCATAAAGATAAGCTGAAAACACAATTGGCGAAACTGTATGCTGTCGTTTTAATTATATTATTGTTTGTGTATGAACTAAACAAAATAATAGAATCTAACCTAAAAATGACTTGCATATACGGTAAAATTTGTAACTTACTTGTCTTTTACACTGAGACACTGAACTATTTCTTTAATTCCAGCATCTCTTATCACGGCTGAGACTTCATTCGCAGGTTTTAAGGAAAGTAAATTTTTGATCTCATTTAGGGCGGCCGGTCGAGAATCATCACGGTGAAGACTATTTAGAAACTGGCGGTATTGATCTGTATCTGAGATCACCATTTTAATAAATGTTTATTATTCGAAAATATTAAATTTTGAAAACACTAAAATAAAACAAAATTATTGTCATCACTTCAAAACCTTCAAATCGCCGCCGACCGCCGACTACCGAATAGTGATGCACGGGAATATCGGTAGTCATAAGACGTCAAATGATTATGGAATTTATTGTGACTACAAAACAAAGGTGATGATATCCCGAGACATTTAAATCATCAATGAAAACACTTGTACAAGGATACAAACGTACCAATATTTAAGTATTTAATAAACTCATTCGTTATTTCAAGAAATGTTTTGTTTCACTCGACACAATTACTTCCCGAGCTTACGGTACAACACTAGTGGTTACAAATGTGTCAAGTCATTTATGATATATCAACATACACGTAACAAAACGACCATTTTTTGGAAAAAATAATTTGTAGCAAAATAAGCAAGAGATGTTTTGTGCAAATAATTTGTTTTTTATTATAATCGATACGTGTTTATTTGTTATATGGAACTGGAGAGAAGTACTCGATTTCGTCCCGTCAGTTACCATACAATAGTACATTACGATACAAGTGCGAAAAACACTCTCGTAACTCGTGTCGATTTAAAACACTCCCTGTCGGTCGTGTTTTAAAACATCGCCACTCGTTTCGAATTTCGTTTTTGCACGTGTCTCGTACGACGTTATTTAGTACAGATGGCCCTCCGAAGTTTTGGACCTAACGTAAAATGACCCACTTCTCGCACTAGAGCCTAAAAAGCACACCATCTGTACTAAAAATATATTTTTCAACATTTTGCCCATTTAAATTGAATACACTAGTCAAGGCTATTTTCCTTCAATTCATATAAAAAAAGTCGCAGAGAAGTCAGTTATAGTGAGGTTGAGATTTGTGACAGTGTAGTGTAGGTGACTCTGATTAACTGAAATTAGTTTCTAAACATTCAAGAAGTGAAACACTAAAAAAGCAATATTTATAAATGCATTTATTATTAACTGTATGCTTTCTTAGCTCGCCAGTCCAGAAATTCATCGATATCGTCTTCATTATCTGAATCGTCTTCATTTTCACTTTGTTGTTCAATATCTAATTTATTTTTCTTCGTTTCTTCTTTTTTCAATTCTAGATCCAAGACCCTGCAAAAATACTTAATAAATTAAGTACATCGATACCATTTCCTCGTCTCGTATTTTGCCAGTTGCAATACGCGCCGCAATAATAGTTGGCCACTATACTTTTACCTGTCCCGAAACGAACTCTTACGTGGCTGCAATGCTACGCCATCTTCTACTTAGCTTCGCAAATTTACACGCCAATTGACTTACCTATTCCAATTTCTCATCTGTTCTTCTATCTCGTCGATCTGTCTTTCTGCCGTGGCTTCCTCTTGTTCACCAGCTATTATTTCAGCAGATGCTGTGGCCTGTTCTTTAATTTCTTTTTGAAACTTTTCCCATTCCTCTTCTACAGGATCTTTATACTCAATATTTCGCACCTGCAATGGTAAGAACGATTTTCCGCGTTAGTGTAACCTACAGCATTATACTGTCGGAAACCGTGCCGATTATGGTTGTTAACTGTCCATGTTGTGTTTTCATTAATTCCCGATCTTAATTTAATTTGAACGGTAATGTAAAATATTGGTTTATTGAAATAACAATAATCATAATATTATACATTGTTTTTAAACAACTATTACTATACAATATGAAGTGATAGGTAGCAAAACGTGTAATAGGTTATCGTCAATCATGGTATTCGAACGATCGCTGTCAATGTCACATGCATACTGACATGTCTAATCTTATCAATATCATATGAATCATACCCTTATCGTTACTTTATTGCTTATTCATATATAATTTATTTTTAACCATCGTTTTGGTATGTTGATATTGGGTAATATTTTATCGAAACAACTGTATAATTTGCGTTTAAAAGCAAATACTTATAGATATAAAGCCACCATGAATAACGCACTTTTAACATCTGTAAAGGCTTGCATACCAAAGTTAGATGAAGGTAAACATAAAGGACAGGCCGGTAGAATTGGGATCGTTGGAGGATCTTTAGAATACACTGGAGCGCCTTACTTTGCGGGGATAAGTGCTTTAAAAGTGAGTTTGGTGTAATGTGAATACTCTAGATAAAATTACTGTCCCTATTTTAGTTTTTTACGTGTTTAACATTTGAATCACCATACTATAATATATAAGACTTACGAAGTCCTACTCATTTAGCAGCAGTCTGAAAACTATCACGAAATCTCATGTAATTATATTCTACAAAAGTACTATGAACCCCAACTAGGTACTTCAGACTTTGTCCTTTCTAGTAAAGACTCCAGGATTTTAAGAATTAATATTGTTACTAGTTTAAAGTTTTTGTAATATTTGCCTGTGTGTATTTTGAGAGTTTACATGTTCACAAATTTGCAGGTTGGAGCTGATTTGGTACACATATTTTGTGCAACTTCAGCAGCAAGTGTTATCAAGTCATACAGCCCAGAACTGATTGTACATCCCCTACTGGATGACCCAAATGCAACAGCACAAATCTCCCCCTGGTTAGATAGACTCCATGCTTTAGTAATCGGCCCGGGCTTGGGACGAGAGAAGGATACATTCAATGTAGTTACAGAGTTGATAACTATAATAAAAGATAAGAAGATACCACTAGTTATAGATGCAGATGGACTCTTTCTTATAACTAGCAAACCAGAAATAATTAAAGATTTCTCATCTCCTGTTATATTGACACCTAATAAAATAGAATTTGAAAGGCTATGCAACAGCCTAGGTGGGGAAACAGAGTTAAAAACACTTGGGGAATATGTAACAGTTTTCAAAAAAGGCGAAGAGGACCAAATATATTCTTTGCTCCCAGAAGCCCAATGGAAGTCAAATGTTTATGGATCTAACAGGAGATGCGGTGGGCAAGGGGATGTATTATCTGGATCCATTGCTACATTTTTAAATTGGACTTTGAGCAATAAAGATAAGATTGATACTGAATCAGCCACAGGTAAACCCTTGGCAGCAGCATCCCTAGCATGTTATGCAGCATCAATTCTTGTCAGGCTGTGTAATGAGAAGGCCTTCAAAATCAAAGGCAGAAGTATGCTTGCTGGCGATATGATTGAACATATTCATGAGTCCTTTGAGGAGTTATATGGACAATAATTTCTAAGCTTGCAAGTAACTTAAGGGAATTAACTGGTTTTTATGGTTTTATGGGTGTCATTTAAATATTTTGTAGTCTTAAGATTGCAAAAAAGGAGTTATTATTTTGGAAAGTTTTTTATAAAACAAAAGTTTATAATTTGTTTTTTATTTTTTAAGGAATATGATTATTTAGCATACCTAAGAAACTTCTATTGCATGAAAGAAACTTATATGTCTGTTACATAGCTAAAATTAAATTAGGGTGAAAAAAAATGAGATTATGTGAGATGACATGGGTGACCAATTGATCATGAAGTATTTTATCTTTGTGGTTGATATGTATAAATCCCCTTAAAACAATCTTGTAGAAAATATTTACCTCTCAAGAATTTCACCTCACAATTTACTGAGTAAATAGGTTTCTAGTTTCCCTCATGTTAGTGTGATTGAAGAGAGAAAAAATAATTACCTTGGCATCCAAAACTGGATCATCAAAAAATCCTTCTGGTATGGGCTGTTCAGGCACTGGCGGAGTTTTATCTTTCCCACTTTCCTTGTCTCTCCTACTGGATCCAGACTGCCTCTCATCACCTTTAAAACACAAATGTTCCCGTCATTTATCATTAATCTATTTATGTTGTCTAGCTGGTGTAAACCAAGCAGTTTTTTTATTTTATTAAAATATTTCAAGCACAAATCCATATAGGTATAAGTTATTGTTTTGAGTATTCTTAACAATTAATTTAGCAAGTGTAACATTAATTGATTTGTGATTTATGTAAGTTTCACTACATAAATCATTGGGCCAAGAATGTTTACATGCTTACAATACTCTCTATACATATGAAATGTTTTAAATCAGTGTATAATAATATCAACTCTAAAAATCTCAATTACCTCCATTTAGTGATGACTGCACTAGATCTAGATTCAAAGGTGCCCTTTTAATCTCCTCATTGTGATATGAAACGATATTAGGTACATCACTCTTCGGTAACTGCACAGGTTTGACATCGCCGGCATTCTTTAGGATGCTCTTTAACTTCTTTTCTGGTGGCGCATCCACTGCCGGAACACCTAACCTTTTAACTTTCTTAGCATCTGTGAAATCGTTAGTAATCTTTTTTAGTTCTTTAGCTTTTTCCACGTTCTCTCTGTGTTGTTTACTATTGAGATGTACTGGCCAGACTGACTCTGATCGGACGACGGAAGAGCATAGTAAACACATCAGCTGACCCAAGTTGTTATATTTTGCCAACGGATTATCTATCTTGGTGGCCTTGACGTCTTTTTTCTTTCGTTCTGCCATGAGACGCCGCATTTCTTCTTGGGCCTTTTTCTTCTCCATTTGCGCGCGGAGCGACATGATGGGTTTTACAATGTGTAACGCTGGAACATAAACTATAAGGTTGGCTAGAAGTGGACTTTCTTAGTCTTTTCGCCAACAGCAGCTGTGGTTTATTAGGAAAACTAGTTATAGCAGAATTATGGGAATGAATACACAATCCAAATAAATATTTGGGTCATTTGGCAGCATTGACTTTTTTTTTTTTTTTTTTTTTTTTTATGGCTACGCGCTCTTGGCGCATTCAGCCAGACGAGTGTAAAGCAGGGAAACGGAATAAAGAATTAGGAAATGCGGAAAATTCGGAAATTTGGAAAATGGATCAGGATAGGAAAGGAAAGTTAAAGTTTTAAGCTATTTAGAGAAAGAAATGAATACAATTCTTTAAATACATAAGGGGATGAATCGGTAATATATAGAAGGGAGGAAATACATGTAGGAAATGGAATTTTTAATGATGACAGATGATTTAATAATGAGGATCGGTTATATTGATTGCACTCAAAGAAAATATGATTTAAATCAGCCGGATCAGTTCCGCACGTACATGCGGAACTGGGCACACATTTGAGCCTAGCAAGGTGTTCCGGTGTACAAACGTGACCCAAACGCATTCGAATAATCATACTTGTTGCGGGTTTTGATAATGAAATTTTGGCAAACCAAGGTTTCACAGGAATTACCGGTTGAATACGGCGATAGTGTACAGACTTGGCACCTGCACCAGATGACCATTGTTCAGACCATTCTCTTCGTAAGTAAGCTCTTGGTAGAGCTAGCAGATCTTCAGCAGTATTTTTATAGGGAAACATATCTCCACAATCAATGGCATCTCTAGCTATGTGATCTACCCTTTCATTGCCTTTTATACCACTGTGGCCGGGGATCCAGGCAATAGAAACAGAATATCCTAAATTATGACATTTTAACAATGTATTTCGAATTTGATAAATAATTGGGCTATGTGATTTTGATTTAAATGGGAATTTTAAAATTGTTTGTAAAGAACTTAACGAGTCGGAAAATATTATTGATCTTTTGAGATGCATTATTATTATGAATTCTAATGCTTTCAGAATACCAAAGCACTCGCCACTATATACAGAAGATTCAGGAGGCAACTTGATCTTTTGATATATATTCGATTGGATATGGAGAACTCCAACACCAACACAACTGGAAGCAGATAGTTTAGAAGCATCTGTATAAATGTGATGAGTACCTTGGACATCATTACCAATGAAACTTATAAATTGTTTATTATGTTCTACATCATTCTTTGAAATCCCTATATTCAAAAGAACATGGGGAACAAATGTTAAAGATTCATAATTATGCTGGAATATCGGAAGTGTTGGAGAACTAACAATAGGTGCAGATATGGACTTGATTCTTTCATAACTTTTGATTAGGCATGGAGGTTTCTTGTGTCTCCAATACCTGGCTGAAGATATTTGAAGTGACAGATCAGACAAAATCGACCAGAGCTGATGATTGGAAAATTGAGAGCAACGGAAAAGAAACCTGTCAGAAAGATATTGGCGTCTTAAATGGAGAGGGGGTTCTACACATTCTGTCTGCATTGCATTTATTGGGCTGGATAACATAGCACCACAAATTATTCTCAGAGCTTTTGACTGTATGCAATCTAATTTCTTGAAGCCAGCAGCACTTCCAGGTTCTAGCAGAAAAGTCCCGTAATCTAAAATACTTCTAATTAAAGCATTATACATTAGCTTCATACAGAATGGATGAGAACCCCACCACACTCCAGAAACACATCGAAGGATATTAATATTTCTTTCACATTTAGAGATTATGTATTCACAATGTGGAAGGCCTGTTAGTCTACTGTCAAGAATAACACCTAAAAATTTTGTTTCCTTTTTAACAGGAATGGTACGGTTATCAAATTGCACATTGATCTGAGGAGGAAACAATTTTTTAGTAAAAGGAACAACAACACTTTTATTTACTGAAAGTTCCAATCCATTACAGTCTAACCATGATTTCAATAAACTTAGAGAAGAATTAATGGCTCTGCAGGCATATTCAATCGAGATGTTAGGTGAGTATAATAGTAAATCATCAGCATACTGTAGGACTCTAACTAGGCCATTTAGAGATGAATCTAGATCAAATGTATAGATATTGTATAACAATGGACTTAGTACGGATCCTTGTGGGAGTCCTCTCCATACTAAACGAGAAATACTGTTAGTTTCATCAATAATTAGCTTAACCGATCTTTCAGATAAAAAGTTGATTATGAAATTGATTAGCATTATTGGAATCCCTAACTTATAAAGTTTTAACTGTAATACGGGGACTAAAACATTGTCATAAGCAGCACTAATGTCTAGAAAAGCAGCTACTACAGATTCCTTTCTAGAAAATGCCAATTGGATATCTGTCACTAGAATAGACAAGCTATCATGAGTTGATCTTCCCTTGCGGAATCCAAATTGACTATGGGCTAGTAACTGATTTTTTTCCAGAAAAAATTCTAACCTGTTTTTAATTAAATGTTCTGTTATTTTAGCAAATACGGAGGAAAGAGCAATTGGGCGATATGAAGAAACATCTGAGGCGGGCTTATGTAGTTTTAAAATTGGAAGAACTATTTGAGTTCTCCACGACAGAGGGACTATTCCAGACTGGACAATAGAATTGATAATGTTTAAGTAATAGGACAGTAAACCATCACTGGCATTCACTAGAAAGGAGTAAGGAACTCCATCCTCCCCAGGTGCAGTATCTTTTAAATTACATAATACCCCTTTCAATTCTTCAATTTTAAAAGGACTATTAAAGTTAGGACTGATTGTATGATCAGGAAATGAAAAAGAAGCAGGGTGAAAAACATATTCTTCAGGGACATATGCTGGTGCTAGCTTGTCCATAAACTGTTGCGCTAAATCCAATGGAAGCACATGTCTAGGAGTACTGTTAACTGCATTTCTAAATCGCTTTATGTTATTCCATACTATTGATGGTTTTACATTAGGATTTAGCGACAAACAGAATTGCTTCCATCCCTCAAATTTTTTTTTTCGCAACAATTTCTTGGTTTTGCGAGCCGTTTGCATATATGACTCAAAATTATCATTAGTCATAGAGTGACAATAAAGTTTTTCAGCCTCTTTACGTTTCCTGATGGCTTCAGAACACTCATTATCCCACCAAGGAGGAGATGGAATTTTACCTGATGCACTGTTCTTTACAGGAAAAATTTCATCAGCTGCCTCCTTAATCACCTGGGAGAGGGATGCAGAGCAATCAACTACGTTACTATCAACTACAGTGGGCAAACATAATAATTTCTCCTCTACATGAAGTTTAAAAAGATTCCAGTCCGCATTACTCAGATTATACTTTAGTCTCGGACTAGGCCTTGGAGCAGATGGAATAGGAGATGGAAATGAAACTATTATTGGAAAATGATCACTACCATATGTTGAATTTAGAGTATACCAGGAAAGAGAGGATGCTAAATCAGCAGAGCATATTGATAAATCAATGGCGCTAATTGATTCCGTAGGCGCTGATCGGCGAGTAGGGGATCCATTATTTAGGACACAGAGATTGTTACTATCTAAAATATCAATAACACGTTTACCATGATAGTTAGAAACTGAACTGCCCCAAAACTGATGATGTGAATTAAAATCGCCTAAAATTAACATTGGTGTAGGGAGAGAAGAAATAATTAGTTCTAACTCATCAAAAATGGATGATGATGGATATGGAATATATATAGATGCAATGCAGATGTTATTTACAATGGCAGCAACAATTGAAAAATCATTGCTGTGTGATGGAAGATGGAATGATGAAAATGATACTGAATTCCTGACGAGTAAAGCGACTCCGCCACACCCGTCAGGTCGGTCCTCTCTAAGACATGTGTAACCAGTAGCTCTAAAAAGAGCTCCAGGCTTAAGCCATGTCTCAGAGAGGGCGATAACAAATGGTTTATATTTATTTAATAAATGAATTAAATCAGATTTTTTATTTATTATACTCCTGCAATTCCATTGCAGTATTTTGTCCATTATTGTGTATAGCTACAACAAGTGAATTAAGCATAGGGGCAACGTTGGACGGTAATGTGGTATTTGGTTTCTTTAGTAATTTCATCAAAACTTGGATGGCCTCAGCTGCAGATTGAGCCTCATCCTCATTGGCTTCCTGCCGCAGAGCACAACCATTTTGTGGAGGAGGAATCCTGTGTTCATGGACTAACGCATTATGGGCTGCAATATCATACCCAGTATTTAATTTTTTAACAGTGCGAGGTTTTAAAAATATTGTTTTCTTATAACTATGGTTTCTGGATTCGGGAGATATATTGTGGGCTGGTTGTTGTGTACTGCTGCGTAGGTTCGACTGAATCTGTGGCTGAGGTTGAGTCATGACGACATCCGCAAATGATTTAGTAATGGATGGGTGAAGTTTTACTGCCTCTCCATACGAAATGCAGCTGTTAGCCATAGTGACTTTAATTTCTTTTTGCCGCTTATGCTCCTGACATAGAGTTCTATTGGTGGCAAAATGAAAACCATTACACAAACAACAGATGGCGTCATCCTCATCCAATGAACAAGTGTGTCCCGCATGCAATTGGCCACACTTGAAACATTTTGGTTTAGATCTGCAATGTGTTTTTGTGTGCCCAAACTTGCAGCAATTAAAGCACTGAATTGTCGGGAAAATGTATAATTCTACCGGAAGTGAATTATAACATGAGTATATACGTTTCGGTAATACTTGACCGTCAAATGTAAGTACTACAGTCTCTGAAGGTTGCCATGTTGTTGCACCATTTACCACGACTCTGTGATTAAGGCGTCGTACCTTAAGCACCTTACCGCACCCAATAGGCACAGAAATGTTTGCAACTATGTCTTCATCAGACCATTGAGCCGGAATCCCGCGGACTAGACCCATACGGGTTACCGAAAAGGACGGGATGTATGCCGATAAGTTTTCTTTTTCAAGACGCGTGTCATCTGTAAGGAACAAATTTGCATCCTTATGGGTAGAAAACGCCATAGATATCCTAGTTCTACCAATTCTTTTAACGCTGCCATTAATTACATTCTTGTAGCTGCTTTTCATCAGAAACTTACCAAAGGACACCGGGTGCAGGGATGAATTAGGTTCGATTTTTTTTAATTGTACATGAACCGTAAACGGTGCAACGTCGGTGTGCGAAAATAAATTCCTGCCAATCCGTGTATTGCCAAAGTCGGCATTAGAATTTGTTTTAGTTTGAGCATTGACAGAAAGATCATTAGACTGCGATTGGGTGTCTCCTATGCGTACGGTGTCTGCGAGACAATCGCAGGAATATTCCCCGCCATTATTTTTCCGTCTTTTTTTATTACAATGCTTACACCTTTTGTAAGTTTTGGCCCGCTTCAGTTCACTCCTGCTACTCACAGAAGTGTCTGTATCCATACTGGACTCAATTTCGATGTTCATCCCGACCTGGAGGCTTCCACCGCCAGGATAGGGAGGATCGCCCCCCATTGAAAATATAATGTACAAAAAACTTACCTAATACGAAGAAAATACACTATATATACAAGAAATACAAATATTTACAAAAATATAAACTAAAATTAACAAAAATATTTACAATCCTGATCCAAATTTACTAATTATTGAAATATAAAAATCCGAAACTAAGAAACACAGCCGCCGCGTTTCACGTTTCCCGCGCTTCCCAGGATTGACTTGACTGACACTACTGACTGACAGCCATGTGTTATGTCATATCAATGTCAATCTTGATGACAGAATAAAATCTATTGAGAGCGTCTTAAGTTGTACCTCAAATAGTAAACTAAAGAAATTCCGTGAAATTAATGAACACGAAAAAATACATTACTAATAAAACAGGCGTCAAATAAAAACTAATTTATAATTTGCATGTTAATATTTAGAAAGCAGTAGAATAAATCATGTACAGCATTTACT
The DNA here is from genome assembly GCA_025490895.1 of Thaumatotibia leucotreta. NCBI lineage: Eukaryota > Metazoa > Arthropoda > Insecta > Lepidoptera > Tortricidae > Thaumatotibia > Thaumatotibia leucotreta. The sequence goes on along the minus strand of JALPQI010001581.1, from coordinate 129,934 downwards.
AAATAAGCCGAAGCTCACTCTTACGAATCTAAATCCTCAAATTATAAATAACAAAGATATAACTAATAATTTAAAGGTTTACTTCTTCTATTTTAAGATCAATCAATTACCTTTTATTTTTTACCATAATATCAATAAATCGAAATTATTCAAAACTGTTTGGTTTCTAACGGACTTATTTTTTATGAAATTTGAATGCTAGCATAGACACAGAACTTCTATGCGATTTTGGCAATTTAGGCTACGCGCGCACTGCGGTGCGGCGAGTTGCGGTGCGTTTTTAAAATCGCAACGGAAAAAAAACCGTGTGTGTCTAGAACGCGCACAGCGGTATAATATCCGCACGCTTTGCCATTCTAGCCTCAACTCAGGACAAGAACGAACGTTTAAAAATGGACTATCACACCAAAATGCAAATCTGTTTATACTTACTGTCGCGCAAAAAAAAAAAGAACCTAAAACGTTATTGGGTACACCCGCTCGTGGCACTGCGGCCTATTAAAGGATTTTTTTTCATGAGATACAGTGACTTACGTTTGTTTCCAAACAAATTTTTCGGCTACTATCGAATGAAAATTGCAACATTTGACAATTTAATTAGAATTGTTGGCCCTGCAATTTATTACGCAGACACGACTTGGAGAAAAGCTGTTTCAATAGAAGAAAGACTGTCAGTCACATTGAGGTACGTACTTACCTTAATAGTTTAGGCATCAACCTCGGAATGAAAGCTAATAAGCTGGAATTTAGTAGGTATATACCTTCACCCTTTGAACACTTAATTGGTCGAGTGCTGTCGTGTTCTACCACGCCAACAGAAGCAATTACCAAGAACATCACAATGAAGGTGTGTACGAGTTTTTAGCTTATTAGGTCTCATTCTGAGATAAAGTCTTTAAATTCTTAAATTTATTTGTGGAATCGTGTTTTTTTTAAAATAAAACAAGATTACGGTAGATACGTAAGTTATTACTTTTTAACAATCAAACAAGGTGCCGAATAAGTAATCATTGGGTAATGGGATAGTGTTTTATAATAATATGTAATAAAAATTAAATTAAATTAACGCTTGAAAACTAAATAATCGGTAATGTTAATACGCTTCTCGGGTTGTATCTGATTGTTTTCGCGTGATGAATCGGGCTCATAATCTTGAAGCGTGGTGTATTGAAGCGTTGATGGACCCAGATGTTGGAGGACGTCCGAAGGCTGAGTGTTCACTGGATTTAGTGGTACTTGCATTAACATATTATTATCACCTCTAATTTGAATGTCCGGTGATGGAGGTGTTGCGTATTGATGTACGTTTACTAGATTTTGTTGTATTGACATGTTTGTGTCAGAACTATGGTTTTCTCCCGGTGATGGAATTGGTGAAACAACATAAGACGGCGAAGGAGCAGACGAAGAGCGAGACGAACACAATTCATAAGAAGCCGGTCTTACTTGTCGGTAATTCACTTTAGGGGCTTGAAAAGGCGATGACATCTCAAAACGGCTTGTTGCTGTTGGTTGAGAGTAACGTTTAGCTTTATCAAGAATGTTTAGTATTTCGACTTTGGCAAAGTGTTTTTGGTCATCATTTAATTTTTTTACCATGGGTATCAACATTTCACAAAAGCTAATATCTTCGTCAAAGGACTTTTTTTCACGTAGAATTTCTAAAATTTGGCTGTCTGTGTCATTCATGTTATCAGTATTAGGATTTTTTTTACGTGCATACTTTCTATTTCTCTTTTCAATTGTTGACGCGACACTGTCATTTCCATCTGATTCATCGCCTGAGCCAGAGATGTTACTTGTGGTTGATCTTTGTAGTGGTTGAGACGCCAAAAACGATAGGGCTTCGAAATGAACATATGGTCTTTTCCTTTTCGCAGCTTGTCCTGATGTCACTTTTTTTTGTGCAGCAAGCTCTTTAGCAAAAGCATCCTTCAAATTTCGCCACTTTTTTTGTATTTCAGTACCTGTAATGAATAAAATAAAAGATAAACACAAAATAAAAGAAACGTAACTTATATACTTAAATTTCTTGTTGAGTTGAATATTTCTTTTTTTTTCAGGTACTTAGCATCGGGAAATAGCTTTAATTCGTTACATTATGAATACCTTTTAGGTGCAACTACGATCAGAGAAATAGTGCAAGAAACTTGTGAAAAAATATGGTTGCATTTACAAGCAATATACATGCCGGAACCTGATGAAAATAAGTGGTCTGACATTGCTAATTTGTTTTATAAACGATCTAATTTCCCAAACTGCTTGGGAGCAGCTGATGGTAAACATGTTAGATGTGAAAAACCTGATATGGCCGGTTCTCAATATTATAATTATAAACATTATCATTCAATAGTATTGATGGCAATAGCAGACGCAAATTACTCTTTTATTGCCGTCGATGTTGGTGGCTACGGGAGTAGCAGTGACTCTGGCATTTTTAAATCTACCAATTTTGCAAAAAAACTTGAACGTAACCAGATGCATATTCCACATGCCAAACCATTGCCAAACGATGACAACGGAAAAGAGATGCCATTTGTTTTTGTGGGCGATGAGGCTTTCGCGCTCTCGGAGCACATTATGAGACCTTATCCAAGAAAAAATCTGTCAGTAACACAAAGAGTTTTCAATTATAGACTGACACGAGCAAGAAGATTCGTAGAATGTACATTTGGGATCCTTACCAATAAATGGCGGATTTTACACCGTGCCTTGGATGTTAACATAACTTTTTGTGATGTAATTATCAAAGCTTGTTGCGTGTTGCACAATTACGTGCGCAAACACGACGGTTTCTGTTTCAGTGATGAACTGTATGGGACTGAGTTGAGAAGCTCGCGTGCAACACCTGTGCGATCTTGTAGGAATAGCATGCAGAATAGAGATTATTTTGCACAATATTTCACATCAACTAGGGGTTCAGTACCATGGCAATATGAAAAGATATAATAATATTGTAACAAATTAATTATATACAATTGTAAAAGTAATTTCAACTTACCTATGACTTTCTTATCTGACAAGTTTAATTCGCTGTAATCTTCTACAACGTTATTAAATACTTCCTCCCACATTCTTGTTTTCTTAATTCTGTCTGAATATTCTCGGCAAGTTTTGTCCCAAATCGGCGGTCTATTTTGAACTTCATTGATGAGTTGTTCAATATCTAAAGTTGTGATCGCCGCTTGCGCCGCGTTCAATGGAGACACGCTAGGCGACGACATGACCTCACAGCACCGTGTCGCGAGAACAACTGCGTCACAAGATGGCTGCCGGGCGGCGTCCGCACGGATTTTTTTCCTCAGTGCGCGGATTTACTCAATAGCCCATAGGATGCAAAAAAAATCGTGCGGCGCCGCACCGCAACCAATCTGCAGCAGTTCACAGATTTTTATCCGCATACGGATTATTTTCCGCAGTTCGCGCACTTCAAGGAGGTTCCATACTTCACAGATTTTGCGGAAAAAAAACGCACGGTAAAAATCCTTAGTGCGCGCGTAGCCTTAGTGCTTCTTCAGTTGGTAGCAGTCACCAAGATTTTTCTGATTTTGAAAGCTAAAATTTAGTAATTATAGTTAATTTCGCCGCAATATATATTTTAATATTAATGTTAAGTGTACATTCTTCATAAGTGCGGTATTGTAAATATCAATCGTACGCTTCAAGCCCTAAAATTCGGTGTTCAGATATCACGTATTTGTCGCGAAGTGTGGTGTGTTTATTCCCGATGCTGTGATACTTCAGCTGTATTTTGGCTCTAAAATGGACATCGACGTTAGCAAGGAGAATATCCAGCCACTGAGAGGTGGCCGAAACTTGGCACAGCTGGGTACGGCGTTGCAGGCTCAATCAGATGTTGATGCCCAAAGGCAGTTGCAGTTACAAAAAGAGTAAGCTTTTAACATAATTTTCAAACATATGAGTCGTTCGTTAAGCTGTTTAACTCTGTATACAACGCATTCTGCTTTGTGTACATGTCTCAGGAGCAGTACTTCTTTTATTTTTGACTTGAGACAATACATTGATTGGTTCAGATGAATTTCTTCAGATTGAGTGTTATAATAGATTTATTGTGTCTAGGGAGCATGAAGCTGCTATCAGGCATTACCAGGGGCCTGACCCACTGGATCCATGGTTCAATTACATACAATGGGTAGAGCAGTGCTATCCTAAGCATGGGCATGAGGGACATATAGACAAGTTGATCAAAGATTGCTTGTTATTGTTTGAGAAGGATGAAAGGTATTACCAAGACAGAAGGCTTGTTAAGCTGTGGATCAAATATGTAAGTATCTAATAGCCAAAATGATTGTTTCAGATGTTTTTTTTAATGTTAATTAAGATAGATGGAGGTTGGTTTTTACACAAATTATCTACACTGAATTCTGCCAGTGCTAGTACATAACTGTTTCTTGATATTAATGACTGAAAATCTAGAATGATTACGGATATAAGCAGTACAAGCTCTTTATGATTATCAGTAGAGCCAAAGAATAAAATAAACAATAAGTTTTAAAAGTAATAACAATTTTCAATGATTAATAACATAATAACCAAATTTCCATATAATAGATTGTTGTTGTTAAAGTAATAATAACAGGTCTGGAAATGTACCATTCCCAGTAAATTCCCGATATTATATGGAAGATGTTACCATTCGGGAGTTATAATACCTCTAACAGCCTGTCTCTAGCCAGCTAGGTCTCCTAAACTAAAACAACTTTACCTTTTAGGTTGACTGTCTCTCCAATCCCTTGGAGATATATCAAAGGCTCTTCAACACAGGTATTGGTGTAGAATGCTCAGAATTCTACAGAGCATGGGCCTGCTACTGCGAAGAATCTGGGGACTTCAAGAAAGCCAACCAGGTGTATGTGTTAGGGCTCCAGGCTAAAGCACAGCCGCTGGACGAGCTTGAACAGGCCCACATGTTAGTTTGTATTCTTTGTGCACTACAATATTCTTTTATTTTGAAGGACTAGGTATACACTTTTATGATTATCACTCATATTTTAATGACAAACGGGACTTGATCCTTAAACTTAAAATATCATTGTGAAAGTTAAACTTACTCCTTTGTTTGATAGAATGACAAATTTTTTGTTTAATTCTAATTTTGATTGAACTACAGTTTGCCAGCTCCCTGGTACTCCAATATTCAACATTTAATTGTAACAAAGCAAAACTGTCAATTTAGAAATGTCTTGAGATTGCATAATTTTTTGCATCATTTCCATCAACTTGATATTACATGAACAGTAGTTTTTTATTGCTGTGCAAGCAGCAATCACTTTTGGCAAGTTAGTAGTGATATATATTGACCTAGATCTTTATTGAATAATAGAATATTGTGTTTAGTCCTGTTTAGATTTGATTTTGGTGTAATTGGCTTGTCCAAATACAAAATAAGGTAAAAAGAACCTTAGTATAGTAATACAAGTTATTTTTAAATTGTTAATTTAGTGCATGTGTTTAGTCTCAAATCTGCCAAACATAAACATTCATATGGTTATGGATTGGGCACAATATACCTTAAACTTATCATCTTCTACAATGTAATATTGTGATTCTACCTATGATCTATGAATAATGTATTTGATTCATCTTATTTACCTGAAAAGTACTTTTTTTTAAGCAAACATCAGGTCAATATTGCTCTATTACACAGGTACTCAAAATGTTCTACTTACATATATTTCTATGGAGTGTGAATACATCAGTAGATACTTATAGGTGAACCCTTTTAAGATGTCTCTGGACCCAGTTAAAAAACAATCATACTAATATAAAACTTAATTTTAGGAACTTCCAACTAGTCTTCGCTCAAAGAATGCTCCATGATGATTCACCAACCAAACGGAAGGCAGCATCAGCTCTAGCGGAGACAAGAATGGCCCTCACATCCCTGAAGTCCTTCAAGCGACGTAATATAGCCAATGTGCCCATTCAGAGAGTCGGAGACAGCATACGGAGTGTGGTACCAGGGGTGGTGCGGCAACAGCAAGGCTTTGACTCTAGGCTGCCTAATTCTAATGTCATGGTCAGCGTTTATGAGGTGAGTTTTCTGGTGACCTTTATGTGACCTTGGCCCTTTCTCGAAAGTTTGTAACTTGTAATACAAGTGGAAGTTGTTATCTGATTCATAGGGGTAAAAAGAGACTTCCACTTGTATTACAAGTTACAAGCATTCGAGAAACGGGTCCCTTGACTATTCAAGGGACCCGTTTCTCGGTATGCTTATTGAGGATATGGAAAATAAGTATAATTGTATAAGGATGTTTGTTAATCAGGGATTTTTGTAGGTTTTATTAGGGACATGCATAATATGCACTGCCTATACTTATGTGCCTTTGAGTGCAAATAATAATCAACTTTAATTTCAGTAGATTTTCAGTATACATTGTGTGATTCACGGAAAAAACATCAACAACAAATTCACACTTTATTCTGTTAAAAGTAAGGTGGTTTCTCCTTCTGTAATTTGAATTGACTAGACATGTCCTTTCCGTGGACCCTTCATTTTATCTCAACAAACAACCCAAAAGTGTGACTTATCCTTCGAGAGGTACTGTAAAAAGTTTAGGGGTTTACTGAAATATTTTTTTGATAAAATGTATAATTTCGGAAATAATACAGCGTGTTTTTCTTCATATGCTATAAAGGCCATAGTCGGATTTTCATAGTAAGTCAGCCTTTAAATCAACCAGACTCTAGTATTTTTTTGTGAGTACCTCTTATGGTGAAGAATATTTCTGCTGAGTATCAACGTCCTATCGGTGACAGTTTTTGACTTATGATTTTTTTTAGTTTTTTCTTTAATGTGTTGTATCTCAGGATGTATAAAAGCGAATTGCCTCAAATTTTGAAATAATGTTCTTTATTTAGATATGCATCGAATTTAAAAAAATGTATATCGATTGTCGTATAAAAAAAAGAAAAAAAAAGACCAAAAAATTTTTCATATTTTTTTTTGTGTACCTATGAAGTAGTGACACCTCTATTTTCTTTTTCTAATTATAGACCATACATTGGCCTACTAGTTGCCTAAGTATCAAAATTTTCCAAGCGGTACTTCTTACCAAAAATCGGCAATATGTGTGGTCAAGTTCTGCATTCAATCGGTGTTTTTCAATGTAGTATACAAACTCTTCATTTATATTTGAGTTTTCTTATCAGGTTATCTTATTTAAGAGTAAATGCTAATGACAACTTAATGTCATCATGATGCAAGCTGTTTATTTCATTATTAATCGGCCGTTTATTATTTTAACTAGCGTAATTCGATATTATTTATGAGATATTCATTAAAAATAATATATTTCTTGAATATATTACTATATACGCTAGTTGAAATGGTAAACGGCCGATTAATAATGAAATAAACAGCTTGCATCATGATGACATTAAGTTGTCATTATCATTTACTCTTAAATAAGATAACCTGATAAGAAAACTCAAATATAAATGAAGAGTTTGTATACTCCATTGAAAAACACCGATTGAATGCAGAACTTGACCACACATATTGCCGATTTTTGGTAAGAAGTACCGCTTGGAAAATTTTGATACTTAGGCAACTAGTAGGCAAATGTATGGTCTATAATTAGAAAAAGAAAATAGAGGTGTCACTACTTCATAGGTACACAAAAAAAAATATGAAAAATTTTTTGGTCTTTTTTTTTCTTTTTTTTATACGACAATCGACATTCATTTTTTTAAATTCGATGCATATCTAAATAAAGAACATTATTTCAAAATTTGAAGCAATTCGCTTTTATACATCCTGAGATACAACACATTAAAGAAAAAACTAAAAAAAATCATAAGTCAAAAACTGTCACCGATAGGACGTTGATACTCAGCAGAAATATTCTTCACCATAAGAGGTACTCACAAAAAAATACTAGAGTCTGGTTGATTTAAAGGCTGACTTACTATGAAAATCCGACTATGGCCTTTAAGGGAAGCTTATTTAGGTCAAATATAATTAATTTCTCTAAGAAACTAGTGTTTTAACTCTTACTATTATTGAGTTATTAAAAAAATAAGTTTAATGAAATGACTGAACATGTGTATTGCAACCTTTATTACATTCTAATGTTACTTATTTTGACATGTACCGTCAGTCACCTGAGATTAACTTTTATTTTATTCTTAAGGTTCTCTCACACTTACCATTTCATTTATTATGTAAGAAAACAAAAAAATCTTTTTATCGAATATTCAAAAGGCGATACCTATACCAGACAACTTCTATTAATGTCCCATGTAACCTGTCTAATTTAACGCAAATCGAAACGAACACCCTGTATGTCAGAAAGATTTTTTAAAAATATGTTTATTTGTTATAATTTATAATTCATTTTTATTTCTTCTCACCAAGGATGCCCCATCAACTTCACACTCTGCCGTCCCAATGGCCGAGAATCCAGGCCCAGCGTCCATAGTACAATCCTGCGGGAACATAGAGAATGAGAAGGAAGTTGGGATTTGGACCAATGCTAAAACTAAAATGGTACACACCAATGTCGTGCCGCATCAACCTTTGCCTTTTACTCGTAAGTAACTATACTATACTCGTAACAATGCAAGAAATATCTTACTCTATCGATTTTTAATTACTTAGCTTTATAAGCTTTTTAATATGAGCATAACTTGCATAAAGGTGAATTCAGACCAAGCGAACATTCGCTATTCTAACCTCCCACTCTACGAAATTCGATTGTTACACAAAACGTGATTGGTTGATTTCGTAGAGCGGGGGATAGAACAGTGAATGCTCTTTTGGTATAAATGCACCTTAAGACCTTTGAGATTGTGAATTCTGTTGTGAGCACAATTTCAGGCACTGAGAAATCAATGCCAAGTAACAGATGTATTTACTATCCTCCTTATTTATAAATGTCTTCTATCTAACTTAACAAGTCGCTAAGTATCGCTTATCCCTTTCAGTCTTAATTTAATGCCTATAAGAGCGAAAGGGACAGACAATACTTAGCTAACTTAGGACACGTTTATGAATGAGGGGTTTAGTATGTAATATGTAATACTATGGTTACAGTCTTCTTTTATCAAATTTTGAATTTGCTTTTGTGGGTATTAGCATATTAATGACGATAAGTAAACAACATCACATCATTAAAATCGCCGAGATTGGTTTGGAATATCACAAAAAGTAAAAAAAATATTAAAAAATATTTTGAATGAAATGTTGTTATTTTGACGCCAAAAATGTTCATCATACAATGACAAACTATAGGTACATGTACAATACCTAAAACGTTTTGCTTGAGAACAATACTCGAATTTAATATAACCTTGACCTGGAGTAATCTTGAAATTTTCATTTGTCAACAGCTTATGTAGATGAAGAAGATGTCCTGAAACTTCCAGCCAATCATATGCCTTATTGTGTAGATGACCTGACGTTTTCCGTACCTTTAAATGTACCTGATCCCGTCGACCCTACAAAAATTCCGTGTTATAATAAGTCACAGGTAGGATAATTTTTTCCATGAAACATTTCGACTCTGAAGTCGGTTGAAGTCTTGGTAATAACTGTTAAGTATGTAACTCCGTTGATAAAAGTACAATATACAGGGTGGTTAGTGAGTAACCCGACAAACTTGAAAGGTGTATTCCTGACCACATTTTGAGATTATAATGTCATGTGAACTTTTCTGGATTCAGCTTAGTTTAAGAGATAATGACATGTTTTTCAAAAAACTATTTTCATCATAAGTCACTGATAAATGCCTGCACGATTAAAATTCTTACACTAATAGTTTTCATCTTGACATACTGACGAAAGTTAGAGAAAATGACAAAAAAGTGTTAGAAAAACTTTCAACTAAAAAAAAATTATAAAACCATTGAAAAAAAAATTCTTTCCCTACTATACATGTATAAAAAATTCAAAAAATCACAAAAAAAATTTAAATAAATATATTTTTTTGTCCGAAAATGACATAATATGTCTCATAATATTTTTTACTTCTTTTGACATCAAAAATGCATTGGTACAGTCTGTCGGTATACTCATTCCCACCCGGTAGAACTTGTCATATATGGGCAGTAGTACTTTTTATTAATTAGATTGAAATTAATGAATAGCTTGCGATTCCGAAATTCACACAGATACAATAATCTACTCTACAACTGAGTTCCAGTTACGTTTCAATAGTAATTTTGTTTTTTTTGTGATATAATTGCATTTCTTCTATGCAGGTGTATGTAAACGACACTGAATACAGTTTAGAAGAAATTAGATCAAGAAAATATAACTTAGAAAGGAAATCCAAAGCGGTCTACGATGAAACCGTGGTAGAGGAACAACGAAACACTAGCAAAATAAACGAAACTCTAGCCCAGTGTAGTGCTCTTGAAACTCTAGCGAACTGTGCTCTAGATGCTGAGCAAGACCATTTAGGTCAGCTTATGCCTTTGACTATGCCTACGATACAGAATGTAACAAAGGTAACAAACATGCATTCACCCGGAGAACCAAAAGTGTTGGTTAATCTCGACTCCAAAGAGCTTAGCCAACTTAGCAACAAGAATGACGAAAACCAGAGGCCAGATAAAGCAGACAAGCCGGCGAACTATGGAAATGAAAATGCTTGTGGTAATTTTGGGAAGAATAATTTGATGGAGGAGTTCAATAGGAGTTTGATGGGGAATCTACTTGGTGATTCGATTACTAATGTTACGATGAACACTAAAGAGGCAAGGTGGGAGCTGAGGAACATTTTCAATGACAATGGTAAGGTTTTAATCTTTTAATACTTGTTAAATAATAATATTAGCTTGGTTTTATTTTGAGCTTGAGCCAATCACCTTTTAGTGCATATTTAATTATTAAGCAATCCGTGACTAACGTAAAACCTTATATATGAACTAAATATATAATTTACGCTATCATATTATATGCGAAAATCATAAAAAGGGTATTATTTGTAAATTTTACGGCACTTAATCGCGTAAACTTACGTTTAACCTTTTTGACGCCACGTCAATTACAAAAGCTGTCACTGACACGCCACGTCAGCTAAATATCAAAATTGAAATTGAATTTTATGCACTTGCGTGTAGGTCTAGGGTGCGCCAAAGTATTTATAAAATTGCAACTTAGATTATTGGAACTCCGAAAATTTTTCTTATACAATTTAACTTCATAATGATCGGTATTTAGAATAATCTTTGTTCATAATCATCATCACATAGAATCATTTATGTTCATAATATTGTTTTTCATACATATTTTTAGTACTAAATTTTATGTTTATATAATTTTTCACTATACTTATTTTATGCCATATATTCTAATGTTATAGGTATTTATTTTTATCTGTACTGGTTTTATGTATGATTTATTTTTGTTTACTTAAATATAAATCGTTCTATTACTATAAACTGTGATGATTTGTGCAGGTTAGAACCTGCACAAATCAGGTTGTGGCAGAGTAGGTACTGTACTAAACGGGTTCCCTCTAAACTTTTTTTGTCCGAAACGCTTAGGACATAACAGACTTGGTATAATCTATTTTGGCATCAACTTAATGAGACAGAAACATCACTTGGCTTAAATAACAATATTTCGAATATTATTTTGTCCGAAACTATCTTGGCATATCATTAATTACGCCAAGTGTTATAAGACAGAAATGAGATTTGCTTTTTTTTTTGGGCTTGTAGCCACATGTTCGAAACTTGCCTTTTTCGTCAGGCAGAATTTGCTGTGAGGGTGAAAAATTTCTGCAGTGAGCGAGCGAAGCGAGCGAACAAAACCTTCCGGGGCAGATCCGACTCGGATAGGTTAGGTTAGAAGACTAAGGCGGGAGCTTTGCTCCCGCCTTAGTCTTCGAGGTTATTTTTTTTTAGCAACCTAGAAAGTACTCAGCTCAGTAACACAGTAAGTAAGGTATAGAACATTACTACTACCTCGATTATATTGAGAGGTTGTAATTATTCCTTCTCTGTTATGCTAAAACAAACTATGCCGATACTTTTTATGCACATCCAGATTATGCCTCATCATAAATAGGAGCATCGAAATTATGCTCGAATAATATTCGAACAACTCGAAATCTGCCACAAAGAAATATGCTAAAGTTGAGTATGTCACAACAGTTTCTGCACAAAGCCCATTATGACTACATAGTTTATGTTATTCATAAAAGAATTATACCACCACAGATTGAACCTAATGGGTAAATGTTTATAAATAAACAATTTATTTCAAATAACTTTATGAGTATAGATTAATCTACTTGACGACCTTAGGAGGATAAAATTTCGAAATAAAAATCGTTATGAACATTGTAGGTAGAAGTATAATTTTTAGTAAGAAAAAAAGTATGAGAAAAATTTTTCGGAGTAATGATGATTATGAGTAAAAAACGGTATTAGTAAAAATATTCGAAGAAAAAATTGTATAAGTGCCAATATGGACCCGTAGGTCTATATTGCTCTGTGGGCCAAGACTTATATATCGGTCTTTGGGGTTGAACCTGCGGTGCCAATATATCAGTCGTTAGCGTCCAAAAGGTTAATAAGTATTATCCTGACGATAACGGTTTACGGTAACTCAGTAGACAAACACTTATGTTCACACTAAAGCAAAAACTATTTCTGCTGAGTTACCATTAAAAAAAAATCTATGACGTTACTTTTATTGTCCTATCATGTAAATTAATTATTATTCAAATAGAAAATACGTTCTTATTAAATGTTATTGCGTTTTTCCGTGACATGGTTGGCGGTCCTCAACTGTGCGCTTTTCTCGTAACTTCCTGCCTCGCACAGCTAAACTTTGGAACGAACTGTCACAAGCGGTGTTTCCGGACCGATACGACCTTCAAACCTTCAAGAAAAGAGCGTACTCCCACCTTAAAGGCCGGCAACGCATTTGCGACGCCTCTGGTGTTGCGGGTGTCCATGGGCAACGTTAATCGCTTTCCATCAGGCGATTCGTCTGTTCGTTTGCGACCTATAGCATAAAAAAAAAATTACAATTTACATTATTTAATTATTTTTAGAACCGTCGATGGTACAACCAGTGGTGCAACAATTCGACACGTCCAACTTGAAGTTCGATATCCACGAGGACCGCTCTATGACGATGGCATTAGCTAAGAAGAAGCAGGATGTTGGAGCACACTCGGTGCCTCAGGATAAGGAGAACGCCAACAAGTTTAGCAGCCCCGATGTTAATGCACGAAATGTAAGTTGACTAATTATACATTGTCATTTTTTGTTCCTATTGTAATCTAGTGTACTAGTTGGTTCTTGATAGCGTAGGGATGCCATGTTGGTTAGGGTGGTTCTTATTTTTGCAATTTTGTAGGACGTTTGAACCAATAAAGGAGCTCTGCTCTCCCGATTGCAATTTTCTATGAGACACCCTTCTCATTTTGTTATTAGTCAGCCTCCGTAGCCTAGTTGGTAGTGACCCTGCCTACAAAGCTTCCGGGTTCGAATCCCGGCGAGGGCATTATTTGTGTTATCACAAATATTTGTTCCTTGGTCATGGCTGTCTATGTGTTTAAGTATCTATATGTATCTATCTATTATATATATCGCCGCCTGATGATGAAAGAAAAGCTCAACAATAATTTATTTCCAGACCGGCAAAAACATGTATTTCGAAGAAACCCAGTTCACCCAAGCATTCAACTTCGACGTGAAAGACGCAAGCACGCCAAATATGTCCCAATTCAAGAAACCAAACAACATAGACCTCGCTAACAAGTTATCTAGCGTACCAAAGTTCCATATGGATGAGAGTACTATAGAAATGCAGTCGGGTATTGGGAAGAGAGATGATAGTTCGAGACAGTTGGGCGAACATGCTACGGTGGACACGCAAGGAGCTTTGTCGGTTATTATGGAGGCTACAAGAGAATCTAACAGGTAAATATTTAACATATCGACACTGGAAATTTCAAATGTCGTAAGGGACATTTTGTCGTAAGTACACTTTGAATTGCATAGAACTCAGAAAAAAATTCTCTATCGATCTGTATAATTAACTTTTTGATATCGCTTCAAATAAAGAAGTTATGAAGTGAATTCATTTTGTCGTAACTTCATATTGCTTTAAAAAAAATGTTGTATGGGTCAATTTTTTAATTTGAAGGGATAACGTGTCCATTTTCAACGTAGTATATCCTTCTTATTCATAAATCCCTATGTGGTTAGTTACTACAGCAAAAGAAGGTGCCTTTACGACATTCTATCTGATGAAATAAATACGAAACTGTGAATTCACAATGGCGTAAGGGACAAATATTTTAGGCTTTTGTGCGTTACAACACAATTTCGAAGATAGTATGGCTCTATTCACTTAAGAAACTGTGTCGTATGTACATATAAATCAAAATAATTTTAAAGTTTGATGTCGTAACTCACCTTTTAATTTTATAAAGTATACGTTACTACATTAAATACGGTACATGAATGAGAGTTACACCTCAAAAATGATGATATTAAAAATCTTGAAAGATTTTTTGTGTACGTTATAACATTTTGTTTAGTTTCTTATAGCACTTGCAACAGTGCCGGCGCGACTTGACCCAGGGCGTCTCAGGAAGAGGGGTGAGGGCAGAGCAGTATTTTTACTACCACATAGATACTGCATCGACCAGCGACTCACGCACATTTCCACTTCCACCCCTGGAGCATATACATCGCTCTAACAATTCCTCTCTGGACGGCCAACGGCCAATCAAGGCAAGCCGAGTCCTACGGTTCATCTTGGATTCTACTCTGACCGACGAAAACATGCCTGAGACATGTCGCTATTGCCGAACAGCTCGCCACAAGCTGCCCCAATCTTATTATTAACTCCCTGGGAATCATGGGCTTATTTATAATTAGCTGTCTTTTGCCAATTCGAGAAATTTACTCTGTAGTACACGTGAACCGTGAACCAGTCTCAGCAGGCTATTGAAAAGTGTAACGAGCTATGATCATTGCATGTGTCAGAGATAGGGCTATAGTAATAAGGTCCGGACATCTGCCATATTATCATCTTTGAAAATATTTATCATCTTTATTATTGTTGTTTTGGACTAATATCCGCCGCGCCGAGCAGTTATGATATTTTGTCGCAGCCCTTTTTATAAGTCATTACTGATTCTTGTCGACGCCAAAACATTCCAAATTCTGACGGCTGCAATTTTGTATACATCATAAGGTCTGCCTAGGTAAATACTTATTTTATGCATTTGTGGTTTGCAGAAACAGAGGAGGATGAGGTCCATAGTTGATTAATTGATAGTTTAAATCAATATGTTGCAACGTTGCAAAGTAGTTTGCTCTGATTTTTAGCAGAAGCTACATATTGCATCTTGTTTCTTACCCATGATTGTTATACATATGTTAATAGTTAGGATTCTCGATTCTTCACAGGCTTTGTTACTTTTGAGCTCAAGTAGCTCTTTATTGTTTTCTGTTATTGAACCCTTGGATAAGAGCTTACGAGTGAGAGTTACTTTGATGGACTTCAACTGTGCGATTGCTCTTATCTTATCTTATCATATCTAGTTTGTTCAGCAGATAATATGGCTCCGGTTTGGTGATTCCATAGAAAGGCTCTGGGCTGACAATGCGTGTGTTGCCGTTCTTTCCGGTAAACTCATCTGCTGTTTCGTTTCCAACAATATTGGAATATCCTAATACCCATCTAAGTGTAACTTCATTAAAGTCAAGGGCGTTTAATTTATTCTTGCAGCACTGGACTAGTGAGAGCATCGCAGCTTGACTGTTTGAGTTGATGTAGATAATAGATAATATTGGTTTTTAGGTTTCTGTCCAAACTGATTGCCACACGTAATGTAATATTTATGCGCGGAAATCATCATAATATTGACTTCTGTCTAGAAAATGAAGGCCATTTTGCTGATGCTGACGCAAACTCTGACCTTAGGCCTCTCACCTACTTGTACCTGTGGTACCATTTACGACAATCATTCTGGTCGTTGGTCCATTTGTATCTTGAGGGTACTTCGACTGTCTGGTGAAGCCACATTCGATGTGCTTGTTTTATTCCCGAAAGCCCAGGCTTTCAAGATGGTTTTTGCAGGCTGTTCAACGGGTGTTCTCAGTGTTTACGACAGGGTTGTCGTTGTGTGAAATTCATACTCAGTTATATTGAGGGTTGGAGTAGCTATTCTGTTAGAGAGCACTCTTCGGACCCATATAGTCGTGGTTTCATCCCTTTGATTTAATTTCATTAAGGATGGTTTCTGTGAGTTTATTATCGAAAGCACCTTAGACATCAAGGAATACACACCGACCTGTTTGCTTATTCTCTAGACTTTACCGCCGCTTTGTTAACCTGTATCGTGTGCTTAGCTTATTTTTATTTTGTTTCTTTCTGTTATTTTCTTACTGGTGCAGTAAAGAATTACTCACTAAGTAACTTACTTACTTTTATGGACCTTGTGACCAGATCAATTGGGGTAGTTTTTGGTAAACATGTTGATTTAGACTTAGCGATCTTGCCACCAAGTAGTGAAAGAAATAAAGATGTTAGACTAATATGTTTGAAGGACTTAGAACGAGTATTATCTATACCTGCTTTTTGGTATAAAGCGTACCTTGACACTAGTCCATTTTCTCAGTATAAACACCAATGCAATGCTTGCCCGAAATATTTTGCCAGGTGCGGAAGGAGGACGCCTTGATTTCGTTTTGATAATGTAGGAAACACTTCATAATTTTCAGTCGATTTGAATGGCTTGCACTAACTCAGCGCTCCTTAACCATTTTTTGGGCTACAAATGTAGGTTTTCAGTCAGTGGTTCGTTCCCTAAGGATTCGATAGTTCCTTTGACCGCACGTCTTAATAGCACGAGTATCATCAAAAAGGGTCATAGATCTTTGCGGAGCCAGTTAGATTACTTATCCAGAATTTCTTTCTTAATATATGTTTTTGTTTCGGGCTCAGGTTGCTCTCAAAGCAATTTTTAGATATATGTTTTCTTCTTTTCACAACACTAAGCTGACTAAAATATATACATACCTAACATGTTTGGTTTTATTTCCTATAAATTGTAACGGGTTATCTAAAATGTAATAAATTACACGTGAAATTGATTTCCGTCTATGAAAATAATACAATTGTAAGTACACAACTTTATATTTTCTTGCATTTTTACGCTACTTACTTCAATTAATCTGAAAACTAGAATGACTTTACAACAGAAAATAGTTGTAATGTAGCATGTTATTTGACAGTTACGACAAAGAGGTAGTGTTTTCGTTTTTATCGTAACAGATTTCTATCAAAAAACTAGAAATTTTTGGGGGCGTAAGGGACATCTGTCTAGTAAATTTCTGGCGTAAGGGACACTATCTCCGAAACTATTGAGTTTACAAGTATATACCTAATTGTCTAATGAAGATAAAGTTTTTTCGTAATTATGTATATAAGAACCATCTAATTCGGATGAATATTTAACAAGTTATGATTTTTTTTAATTTTGGTTTTTGTTTTTTGGCTCTCCTGAAAAGTGGACCTTTGTCCCTTACGACATTTGAAATTTCCAGTGTCGATATTGCGAAAACACAAATCAAATTATTTATTCACTAAATATTTTGATTTGTACTTTTTATTTTTCCCCAGAGTCACACTACTTAATACTATATAAATTATAAATATTAGATGTCATATACCAAAGAAAAACGACCAAGATCACCTAATGTGGGATCGAACCCACGTACTCAGCTTTCGCGGCTGATGCCTGTACCCCTCGGCCACTCGGTCTTAAGACCTATATATGACATCTAATATTTATAAGGTTAATATTTTTTTTATTTGGGTAGCAAGATAGTTATTCATGGAATAAGTGGAAACGGAATATGTCGCTTATATTAATTACTTAATTATATCCCGAAATATCGACAGTGTAGTGTTGGAATGTAATTAATATTTAATATACGCGATATAATCCGTTTTCTTAGTTTTAATTCACATAAATTGTCGGTTGACAAGCAAAACTCACTAAGTAACAAATACCTACTTAAAATAAAGCTCGTGTCTCAGACTCAGTAGTCTCAGTACAGATTCAATACTGACATACAAGGTTGCTAATAGTAATTGGTTGTTTCTTTATAGCTTTTATAATGAGTTTGGTTGATTAATATTTCGTTTAAATTCACTTTTTTCATACATTTAACTTGTTGTGAGTGTTTCGATGTGAACATGATTAGATATTATTATTTCCGATTTATTATTGAAAAGAACTTGGTGGTGTTTTCAACGCGGACAATTTATTTTGTTATGCCAATATACATTCAACTATTTTTTAGACTAGCTTGTGTTTAAATGTATACATTGTAATAGTTAATAAATGTTACACTTTCAAAACATTGAAATGAAGAGTATACCTTCTGTTAGTTGTAAGTTTTATTAAATAGGGCGTACTATTATTTTATACGAATTTAGATACAGTGGCCCTGAAAATTTAGCCTTTTATAGTTTACGCGTTGCGTATCGAGTTACGTTACTTACTGAATAAAAAATACATATGTATAGTATATTGAAGTCAAAAGTACCTATACCTGATTTAATCCAAGCGGTATGTCAATCAAAGTGAAATAGCCTTCACTAGTTTTCTATTTCTAGAATTGAGCCCGTCTCAGTTTGGGCTTCTTGCCAATAAAAATGTGTCATGTTATAGAATTTCACTGTAATTTACGAGATGAGTGGTAGCTGTCAAAATGAAACAAAATATTTCAAAGTTTTGTAGGTATACACAATCTGTAAAGAGTCTAGGCAGGAATCTTGCAGTATAAAACAAGGATGTATTTTATCAAAAATCTTTTTAGGTTAGGAATCAAGATTGTGTTACGTTTTAAAAATAATGTCACTAATACAATGATATCGTTTTTGCACTTTTAGTAAGTCCGGCTCCAGTACGTCAAGCCAATCTACAAGGAACAACTACACGAATTACACAACTACTCCTTTCGATTCCATGTACCACAATGAGCAAGCACCCCCCACAGCTTCGAAACGAAATTCTATGTCTACCCAACCTAGACTTGCTAACGGCCATTTTGCAAGCCGAGCGTATCCGCAAAAACAGACCGAAGCCAAATGTCAGCCATCACCTGCACCTTATCTGTCCCACGACCACCAATACCAAAAACCTTCCCCACAAAACTATAACGGTTACACTCCACAGCGACCCGCCGCTCCCCAAATGAACCCCTACCAATACGGCTACCAATACCAGAACAACCAAGCCATGCAACAAGGCTATGCGAGCCCTAATCCGAACGCTTACAGCAGTCCGCAACACGCAGGCATACAAAGCCCGCATCAAATGAGCCCTTCCGTCCCTCCTGGCTTCCAAAGCCCGACTTACCAATACCAAAACCCTGCCCAACCTATGATGAGCCCTCAACAATACGCCGGACGACAAGAATACCATTACGGCCAAGAGAGACATTACGCTAATCAACAGCAATCTGCGCCTTTCCAAAGCCCGCCGCACCAACCCCAATACCAAAACAACCCGTATTACCAGAGAACTAGTCAAGTAACTGCTTCCCCTAATCAGAGCTACCAACAAAACTACCAAATGCACAATCAATACCCCAACGCTAACGTGTATCAACAAAATCAAAGCTATCAGATGCAGAATTCGTATAGACAATCGCCGAAACAAATGGAGAATGGGGCTGGCTATGGAGCGCAGAATCAACCATTCCAGATCTATCAAAGCCCTCAACCTCAACGTCCCGCTGCTAACAATAGCAATAATATGAGTCATGAGAGTATTCCCGAGCCGCAAGCCAAACAAATCCCTCATGAACAAAACGCTGTGAATAAAGTGAGTCCACCCAAGCCACCAGTACCTCACAAGAGCCCTACATCAGCCCTAAGAAACGTCCGACATGATCAACCTAATGTCAAAATCGGCCAGAATTCTCCCGACATCGGATTCTCTAATCAGTTCCTCAACTTCATATCTAACAGGAATGAACCGAAAGATAACGCTAACACACCTAAATTCTCAAACAGTCCGAGCATATCTCAGAAAATGCATAAGAATCTTTACGTTTCGAGTCCTGAACAAGCTCAGATTCCTCCCTCGTCAGGGCTTTCGGATTCTGATAGCAAAGACGGCTTAACAGCTCAAACCGCTACCCCAATTCAATCGGCAAAGGTATCACACGTTGTTGACAAACAGAAGGATATATCTAAACGGCAGCTTGATTTCGAACAGCGGGCCGAATTCCAATCAGAAGACAGTAGAGACTCGTTAAGCAAGGATAGCAGAATCTCGTCAATTTATACCAGACAGTCAGATTTCCAATCTGATGGATACGGCATGGACGTTGACAGTGAAAACTCAATGGAGTGTGGAGCGTTCAAATCTACGCATTCGATCTCGTTAGTGGAGACCACTGACATCCCTAGACCGGCTGATATTGACTTCCCAGAAGTAATAGATCCGTTCAACAAAAAGATGCTAACTTCATTGCTAGACTATGTGAAGTTCCCTAATAAAACGCACGCTGAAGGTTATAACGAGGTGCGGTCTGTGCCCAAACTTCAAGTCGCGACCACAGTTGGAGTAGGAAACAACAGATTTGCCGTCGAGAAGCAACTCGGTAAAGGGAATTATGGCGCTGTGTTTCTGTGCTTAGATGTCCATAGCAACAAATCTGTGGCTGTGAAATACCAGAAACCTGCTAGGCCTTGGGAGTTTTATATCTGCCAGGAAATCAAAGCGAGGATAAAGGATCCCTTCATGGTAAAGTATTTCATTCAGTAAATTGAAGAGGTTGGTACAGGTAAATTCACTAAAGCTGGCACGAATGGAATGAATGAAATGAATGGCATCTATCATTGTGTGTATGCAGTCGTCCTATATTATCAAACCGGAATCAGAAAGGGATTCGGGAGTACTGTTGACACAACAATGACACAAAATTTACCAAGAAAAGAGTTGTTTATAGATGTAGTGAGTGATTAATTAATCTATTGTCCGTAAGTCTTTGCATTTAAACTATAAATATATTAATAGAAGTATGACTATATCCTAGACTGACTTATACACTGTTGTGTCAACAGTACTTTAGAATCCCATTCTAATCGCGGTTTGATAATACCAACCTGTATCTACTGTCATTAAGACATCCACACTTAGATATTTTCTGTCACTTACTCGATCCATTCGTGCCAGCTTTCGTGAATTTACTTGTAGTACACCTGGGGCCTATTTCTCGAAAGCTTGTAACTTGTAATACAAGCGGAAATCCTTATCTAAATTATGGTGTCAAAAAGAGACTTCCACTTGTATTACAAGTTACAAGCTTTCGAGAAACGTGCCCCAGATCTAACAAACTACTTGAAAGCCTAAATAATAAATACTGGCTAATCATTTCATGTTTTCCCCATGGGATTCAAACTTGCTTTGTCTATAATAAATGTGATTCAGTTGTTTGGTCTATCAGTTGAATATATTATGCAATTGCCAAGCAACTATAGTACGTTTTGTGATACCTAATTTAGTGATCCTTTAGTGAGCCTTTTGAACTAAGAAAGCGACAATATAAATGCAAGTGAATAAACTTTTTTTGTTTGTTATTGCCATGGTTACGGTCACCTGAGTCACGCTAGTTTTATGCAAAATTATGTTACTAATGGGCCCTGTCCTTAATGGGCAACCTACAAACATGGACTACATGCATATTTGCATAAAAACCAACGTGTCTCAGGTGACCGTAACCATGACAATAACACACGAAGAAGTTGAATCACCCAAGTAGTCATATTCGAAATACTGCCAAGTGTGTTGCCGGCCTCTAAATTGTAACTTGTTCTTTGGGTTTTGGTGTAAATATCTATTTTATTCCAGCTTCCTGGCTATATGGACATCACGACAGCTTTTATCGGAGACAACGCCAGCTTGTTTGTGTCAGAGTACTCAAAGTATGGCTCTCTGTTGGATGTCGCCAATAAAATCCGAATGGCTACCTCAAAGTGTATAAACGAATGTATAGTCTTCCTGCTGACTGCGGAAATGTTATCAATAGTCCATTATTTGCATAAGGCTCAAATTATCCATGCGGATATTAAACCAGACAATTTTTTGTTGATGAAAATGTAAGTAAACCTTATTTCCTATGATCCTTTTTGCTATGAAATTGACCATCATCTAATTCATAATTTACATACAGTCCTCTCCTATTGTATATAAATAAATAAATATATCTTACATAAAACGACCTAGTCCCACGGTAAGCTCAATTAAGGCTTGTGATGTGGGTACCAGGCGACGATATATATAATAGATAGATACATACAGATACTTAAATACATAGACAGCCATGACCAAGGAACAAATATTTGTGATAAATAAATAAACAAATAATGCCCTCGCCGGGATTCGAACCCGGAACCTCCAGCTTCGTAGGCAGGGTCACTACCAACTAGGCTACGGAGGCTGACAATGACAATATAAACTGGGATAACTGATTTTTTATTGTTCAGAAATGTATTTGTATTTTTAATGCATTTTACTTTTTTATTATGGAATTGACTGATAAAAAATTACAATTAAATCAAACCTATCTTACAACACACAATTAAATAAAAAATAAAAATACAATTTACTCATTTCCTCCTACCCCTCTAGTCATTCCTGGTGCAAACGTGCCCATAACGCTAGCAGCGTTGCCGCGTTGTATAACAATACAGAGCTTTTGCACCAGAAACGACTCAGAGCGGGGGTCTTCCCCTTTCTGCCTGAGTCGACGTGGAATTGACTACATAATATATTTAATTTATTTAATCTTTTGAATGATTTCAAGCATCTCAATCCACATATACAGCAATTGAATTAATTACTGACCTGCAGGCATTGATATAAATAAAATAGATGTATTAACTAACGTAACTTTTTCAGACCTACGCAGGAATGGAGGACTCCATCTCTACAGCTAATCGACATGGGTTGTTCCATCGACATGTCCTTGTTCCCAGACGGAACGACGTTTAGAGAAGTAAGTTTAGATTTTAAAAATTGTTTAGATAGTTTATTTTTTTTTCTTTTTGCGAAAACCGATTAAATTTAATATGTAAATTTTTACATTTAATTTAGGTAGGTACACAAATGTAAATATGTAAAGGTAAATCTTATTTAAAAAGTATAACTAAACTTATTTTTAGATTTTGATGATCGAAAAGGAAAGATGAATTATTGAAGCAAAATATAGAATATAAGGCTTATATATAGAGCATGGAAAAACGAATTACTCTTTTTTTTCGTACTTGTTGCTATAGATAGTACACTCAATACCAACAGTTTTCGTATTTTTAGTATGGTCGCTTACATAAATGTGTTGACACCTATATTAAAATTTAAACCTTCTTCTTTCTTTAAACCTACTCCATCATTATTCGCATTCAGTGTAAAGGTATATATTTCGGTTGACAAGCAAAACTTTCTAAGTAACAAATACCTACTTGAAATAAAGCTCGTATCTCAGTTCTGATTCAATGATGGCAAGAGTTTCCTAAGAGTAGTGAGAGTTTTTATAATGACTTATTATCAGCCGACGATTTGTAATGTTTAAAAATATAAATTAGAATTTGTTACTAATTTAAGAGTAACAGTAGTTAACATGATGTCTTTGCAGGATTGCTCATATTTTGTATACTTTCAGCTCATAGCCACAGAAGGCTTCACGTGCACGGAGATGAGAGAAGGGAAGCCCTGGACTTACCAGACAGACCTGTACTGCCTCGCCGGGACTATACATGTCATTTTGATGGGCAGTTATATGAAGGTAGCTAATCGCTTAGGCCAGTGGAATATAGAGAAGAAATTGCCTCGGTAAGTTTCGTTGATTTCAATTTTATTACTCTTGCAATCTTTCCACACACCTTTGACAAGCTATCCCTGTTTTGAAGTGCCAATGAACAGTTTTAGTTGAACAGTATTAATTTAAGTACCTAGCATAATTTTGCATAAAACCAGCGTGACACAGGAGACTCAAAACCATGGCATCATGGCAATAACAGACGGAAAAAAGTTGATTCACCCGTAGAAATATTGGCAATAGATATTGTATGGCGTGCTACTTCCATGTTAGATTTGTTCGTCCTGCCCATTGTGATTCCTAAAGGACATATTTGAGTTATGTCAAATAATGATAATGAATGAATAGCCTTGTTACACTCAACATTCTTTTTCTTAGTACAGATGGTGTGTTTTTTAGGCTCTAGTGCGAGAAGTGTGTCATTTTACGTCAGGTCTAAAACTTCGGAGGGCCATCTTTACTAAAAAACGTCGTACGAGACACGTGCAAAAATGAAATTCGTAACTCGTGTCGATTTAAAACACTCCCTATCATTCGTGTTTTAAAACATCGCCACTCGTTTCGAATTTCATGTTTTTCGCACTTGTGTCGTAATGTACTATTTTAATGCAAAATCTAAAACAGAGGAAAAGCTACTTTATTTTTTAATTAATTTGGTTTCAATTTCAATATCTCAAACTGATGACGGACTGAGGATATATGATGATCTTTATTATGTTTTTTTTTTTTTCAGATACATGAAGAGTTTATGGGACAAAATATTCACAACGCTGCTGAATGTCCCAGACTGCAACAATTTGCCGGACCTCATGGAACTGAAGGATGATGTAGACAAACTATTACAATCAACTGATATTTTAAGCTCCCAGCTCCGTACCTTTGCTAACGTGCTTAAATCTAGGTAAATGCAAATGGTTTAGATTGTATTTATTGCATTTAGATATTATGGCAATTGTAAAAAATATGATATAATTAATTAAATATACAAACTATATTTAAGTTTTAAATTTCAACTTTCGTCAGCCTATAGAATCAGAAACTGCCGTGGTTAGCACAACCACTGTAATTCTCAAGTGTTCTGCTCTGAGTAACTTGACCATTAGTATACGCGACTTGATGCTTTGACTGAGACTTGCATATTCTCGCCAAACTGCTACACATGTTCCTATACCTTATCCCCAAGGTCCCATCCCCTCGCAGGTCCTGGCCTCATCGGAAATTAATTGTTTGTTTCGAATTTGCAAACAGTGCAAAACAAAGGCAACTCTACTACGTCGCAACTTTTAAATTCAATTACAAAGGTATAGGAGGCGTATATTATCAAAAAAAGCGATTGACACAACTTCTCAATTCATAAAACGTGTTAGAACTGGTTTTACTTTGGTTGAATGTGCTAACCATGGGAAGTTTTCAATGTTTATCGTCCAGAAGATACACATGAAACAGATTGTAAACTTGTAGGAGTTGGCAGCAAGATGTAACATTATGCTAATTTAAACAAATATACTGATAATTACATTTTGGAGCTATCACTGGTATGTTGCATACAGAATATATCAACTTAGCCGCCAAGTAAAAGGGGGAACTTGAAATGGTTTCTTATTCCTACTAACGTAATAGTAAATTACGACACAAGTGCGAAAAACATGAAATTCGAAACGAGTGGCGATGTTCGACCGAAGGGAGTGTTTTAAATCGACACGAGTTACGAATTTCCTTTTGCAAGTGTCTCATACGTTTTTTAGTACAGATAGCCCTCCCAAGTTTTGGACCTGACGTAAAATGAGCCACTTCTCGCACTAGCGCCTAAAAAAGGCACCATCTGTACTAATAATTTCTTTGATTCATGGCGATCATAGAAGTGATTGAATTTAGTTTTCTAAACCTTTTGTAGCTATCACAGTGATTGATCAATATGAAAGTTATGTTTTAATATAGTTAGTTTTTTGTTCTTGTTTTGACCATGTTGCCTTGTTTATGTTAAGTGAATATCATGTAAATGCAGATAGGTGCTAGTTTCATTTGGCATTGGGCACTGGAGGCCTTACTTGCTGTTGTTTGTTTTATATGACATACTTCAGGTTATTATGTGTGATCATTATCATGATTAGTCATTTCTCTGATTGAGCTGAATACAAATTGAGTGAGGAGTGCAAGACTCTGTGGCAGTACTGTCTGTGTCAAACAAATGCACACACCAATTAAACCATCTTACACATTCCAGCACTGCAGGCTCTGCCGAACACTTGGGCTTACACATAGGGAATTCATGAATAATTGACATGATCTTAAAAAATTACATGATTTTCATTATACCTACTTTATATTAGAATTTAACAAAATATCTTGGTGTTAGTTTGCTGCCAACTCCTACTTTAAGATACACAAACAGCAGTCAAAGCTGTTCATTGAATGCATATATCACTCCTCTATTAATAAAGCAATAAGTATTATATCAGACTTTATTACTTATGTCCTTGTTGTGTTTAGTTAAATTGTGATATTGTCATTTCATTGTTTTCCTAGTGTAAAATGAAACTGCTTAGATATTAACTTGTTAGCTTTATTAATGACTGTTCCAACATTACTTATGTTTCAATTATTTTTGTATAAAATGTGCACTTCACATTTCCGTTTGACTGTACCTACTGAAAATAATAAACTTATCTGGTTGAACTGATGTTCCATGGTTTTTTTAATCATGAAATAGATTTTTCTAATCGTTGTTTCTTCCTTTCCTGGTATTCTTGAACATTGTCAAATTTTCTTTTATACAATAGCTTGATTGCTTCATTTTGATCTCTGATGTCAATACTGGTATCTTCCTTTTCAAACATCTTTATTACTTTATCTGATTGAATATTTATCTTACCATCCTTATATTCTACTTTTGTAACTTGAATTGTACATTCCACATCATCATAAACATACAGAGACAGTTTGTATAATTGAATTGCAGCCGGGAATCTCTGCATGGGAATTCTTTCTAAAAGTTCATGTTTAAATTGTTTATTCACTGTCTGTAACCTGTACACTAGTAACATATTATAGGTATGTACAGCCAGAACTAATAAACTGGAGGATTCATCCAATTGGGAGACTGTGTAGTGAACTATCGGCAATGTCTCTACTTCAATGCCATCATCATTCATAATTTTAACAAAGTTTTCTCGCAATTGATCATCCTTAATGTCATTATTGGTATTTATGTTGTGAGCCAGATTGCCATCTACATAATTCCAACATTTTACAGTTCCGTCACCAGAAGTGCTTGTCAAATAATTCTCATCATGGGGTAAAATCTCAATATGGCTTACAAATTCTTTGTGTCCCAAACAGTATGTTTGAATGTAATAAGAATTAGGATAGCAAGAAACCTTAATCTTTTCATCTCTATCAGAGGTTATGATGTATTTCCCATCATTTGTTTGTAAAATATCCAGCAGTAAGCTTAAGTGTCCTAATAGTTTTGTGCCACTGTCGCCAGCATTGTTAATATCATATAGAAGTACATCCCCTGTCTTGTCTGCCACTAACACTTGATCGCTGTTTGTAGTGAATCTTATCTTGCTAGCACTTCTGTGCAGTGAAAAACTTTTGTAATTGTTTGATAGAGGCAATTCGAAAACTATTAGCTGTTTTGATACAGATGATACTACGGCCAGATACTTACAGTTAGCGGAAATAACGATATCAGAAATGGAATCGTTTTCCAGAGGTTTACTTATTGGGATGCTGATACATTCGTGCTTTGCAAAGTCGTAACAGTCAATGCGCAACCCTTTGGTGACAGCAATGTAGTTATCACTTACAGCAATACTGCTCATCGTATAATATTTTTGTTGATATTATAAAACTAACAACGTATCTTCAAATCGACTTTCTAAAACGCCGATTACACGTGAGATGAGAGATGTAAAGTGTTGTATCATGTAAAATGTCAATTTCGTGACACTGACAGGAGTGACACAACTTGTCAATATACGCAGGAAGATTGAATCCATCATTCGACGACGTTCGACTGTTTTAACAAGATCTTAAACATCATTATTGTTTTCTGCAGGCAACTATTAGTCATTCTGTGTTGCAGGTTATCTTTTTGACGTTGACAAGTCAATTCATTGGGTTAATTGGGTTGGGAAATAACACTTATTGTACTGAGCATACGTGTATGTTTATTATTTCGTGTACCTCTGCAGTAATTGAATTTATTTATCAATTCCACCATGGCTGCAATGATAACCTCTTGGAACCCAGAAAAAAAGCACAGCGAAGTCGAAAGGTAAGGTTGCTGAAGTTGATGTATGTTTACACCTGATCCAGATATCTGGGATGTATTTGACGAGAGTGTGGTGATTTACAGGTGGATATGTATTTACCCTGCATATCTGAACAGTAAGAAGACTTTGGCGCAAGGTCGCAGGCTACCGAAGTCGTCTTGTGTCGAGAATCCTACCCATCAGGAGATCAGAGATGTCCTAGTTGCAACAGGGTTGCCTGTGGGGGTGGAAAACAAGTTATATCCGCGGGAGCAAAGCAAGGTCAGTGAGTTTGGATCGAAATATTAAGTAAGAAAAGAACTAAGAGTTAATTATCAAATCAGGTCATACATAAAAAATAATTTTTAAAATGTATCATTTCCCTGTTTGAAATTCATCAGTATTGTGAAGACTGTAACATGATAATTTGAAGTTATTTGGTGTGTCAACTATTTCTTGTTGTTATTTTATGGCATCACCCAGGGGACAAAAGATGGATAGTTTGCTAAAAGAAATTACCGAGCAAATAATCTGCTAACATGATTAAAAGGTGACCCTTCATGGAAAGATCATGTCAACTGTCAGAAATATCAAAGTTTTGACAATTTTAATGCTATTAAACTGATATTTTAAGAGTGCCTAAGGAAAAAGTAAGCTTATTAATGAATGAAATACAAAGAAAGTGAAAAACAAGAAAAGGGTACAAGTAATACACTCTTGAAAGACAGCTTTATCTCTGTTACAATTCAGTACTGACATAAGACATTCCTAAAGGCAGTGAAAATCATTCCAGTGAGTTTGAAAAAATGTTCCCTATTTCTAGAAGCAGTTTTGGTTCATAGTTTAAGTAGGTTAACTTAATGAAATTTTTATTAGTTTAACCTACTTTTAGTTTCCCAATAAGTCTGGATAAGTACCTATCAATACAAAATAATAATATAAAATATGTAAATTTCAGGAGATGCTGTTCCGAGGCAGAATACGGGTTCAGATAAAGAATGATGATGGATCCCCACTCAAAACCGAGTTCTCCACTAGGGAATCTGTCATGAAATATATTGGTGAATCAATACCTAAACTGAAGACCCGCCAAAACAGGTAAAGATTCTTGATTTAAAAAAAACATAAAAACATAAAACATATTTTATTTAACTTTACAAATTCACGATAACCTATTTCTATACATAGCAGTACCTACTATAAATATACAGTGTAATTCTGAATTTGAAAGTAACACAATATGCCTTACCATTGGTTGACATGATTCCTACACTAGGCGATGCCTGTCCCGTAGGAAAGCACATTATCCATGTTACATATCAGTCAGTTGTGGCGCATAATGATCATACCTGGGATAACTGGGGGCAAGTTATAGGGATTTGATATCGATTAAAAAGATGTCGATATAATTATAATAAAAGACGTGCTTTTTGAACATTCTCGATTACAGTACAGAGGTTCGATGTCATATCTGATATCGGGCCTCTTCACATAGTAAAGTATGCAGATGTCATTTTAATCAAAATGACAATTTAAATATTGATATTTTAATGTGAATTGTATATTTTGAAACCTATTTTAAAATAAACGCGTAACTACCCGTTTAAATTTATTTTTTATTTGAATCGAACAGTAAGTACCTAATATTTATTTAAGCCGAATAATATTTTGATGTTGTCATTCACAGTAACATCGATATATTTTTAGTCGATAAAATATTTTGCTACATCACTTTCGTATAAATGCCCTGAGTTATCCCAGGTATGATAATGATTGTTACAAAAAAGTAGGGAATATTACATAATAATTTAAATGTATCTAAGCTAGATCTTAAATATCTTAATACTAACTAATTCCGGCTAAGGGAAGACAACTTCCATGAACAACTTTGGAATATTTGAAAGCAGGCTATGACCATTCATTTACTGAAAATTGATAATGGTCAGCATCATCCATACTGGACATACTACTGCAATCACCAATCTGCTTTCCCAGCATGGCGATTGTCAGCATTTGCCTCCATAATTTGATGCTTATCATGAACAATGCTGCATCTTTAGACAATATTTTGTCATAATTCGAATTCTAACAATGAACCACTAGAATTTCAATTGCAAGCACATTCTAATTTGGAATACAGCATTGTTCATGATAAGCGTTGATATTTCAACGCTTGTCTAAAGATGCAGCGTTGTTTATGATAAGCGTTGATATGTAACAAGTTACACACACATACTAGGAGAGGCCTTTGTCCAGCAGTGGACTGATATATTAGAGGCTGATAAAGTGAATTGAAAGCAGGTCAATGTAATCTGGACAACTCATTTTGAGGGCTATGGTATCAAAGTAGATATCAGTTGAAATTTGATGAACTGCCCATTTAGGCCTTAACCCATTGTATGCTTCCTGTCAAATTATGTTACTGAAAAAGTTACCTTGACTTTAAAACAATAGAGTGAAATTCCCACGCGTTGGATCCATGTCTAATCATACGAGGGGTTAAGAGCCATGTTGTGACTAATAGGATGGTACCACTAACAAAAAATAATAGCAAGTAAAAACACATGCCAATTGCTAAAATTTTCTCTGAGTCACAAGATTGAAATCGCAATAGCACAGCACATTCAACAAGAAAACTACAGGTAAGTTGTTGGTTTACCTTTTCAACTCCACATTAAACACAAAAGCTGTCAGATGCCACATCGCCAAAGTCTATCCTGAATTTGATTTGATCTTTCTATGGATTGTGACTTAAGTGTGGAGTGTAAATATATCAGTTGATGGCATTTAAAAGGTTAATTTACTGTACCAGTCTCAATAGTTCAATTCAATGACAAAAAAAGTTAGTGTTGGTTTATTGCAATTTCAACCTTATGACTCAGAAATTAATGGTTATTTGATTTTATTTTTGATCGCGGAGTGGAATTAACTGCAGTCACCCACAGTGCACAAAGTATGGACCTGGCTATAGAATTTTATAGATGACCAAGTTTCTGGTGTTACCTCAACCTACGTAACAGTCACGTTCATTGTACTTTGTAGCAGTCAAAGTTGCTAAATAGTTCGGTGCATCATACAGGGTGTCTTTAGCCATTGAACAATGCCAAAAAAATGACAAAATTTGCATATTGGTTACGGTATTTCCAATCGAATTACCATTTTTAAATATGTATTTATAAGAAAATATAGTTTGCAGAAATGCATTAAATATTATGGATCACCATAATCCCATATTTGTTTATCTGGCACTCCGTTTAGGAGTCCAAAGTTCGTCTCTAATAAAATAATTTTACTAAAAATACTTTAGTAGAAAACAATGTGTTATTATTTTTTACTTCTTGTTATAACTTTTGAGTCGGTTGCTGCAGTACAATCAACAACACACCTGTGAACACAGGCAAAGTGCCAAAAATATGCAAACAGAACTTTATTGCCTGGACATAAAGGTGTGTATACATAATTCTGGCACTTTGTCTGTATCCACAGCTGTGTTGTCGATTGTACAAGACAAGTGACTGTCCAAACATATTTTTTTCATTGTTAATTTATTTTCTGAGGAGAAAGTATCAAAAAATATCACGTGATTTTTAATCTGCAATTTTTTTAAACTTTATCTTTGGTTGTAATTAAAACCTATTTACGTTAAACCATTTCTAAGTAGTAGGACTATGTGGGGCATCAAGGTTTGTCCAATGGCTAACGTCACCCTGTATATTTAGTGTGGTGTGTATCCATCAGTATATGTGTTAGTTTTTAGTAAACGTCCCACTTTGTCGCTTACCATAAAGACGAGATTTCCTCCTTTGATCTTCATATGAATAAATTGACAAAGCGGCTTTATGGCAAACGACAAAGTGTTACGTTTCACTAAACTCACTCACATATAGCTGCACCCTCTTTCTATCCAAAAAAGGAGAACTGACTTGAATATTTGTATACAGGCCCGCGGACCAGCAGCCGCAAGCGCAACAAGTGAGCAACAAAAGCAAGGGGAAGAAGGGCCGCCGATAATAACATACGTGTACATTATATATTATTCATATTATTATTTCTTATTATATAAAACGTAAAAAACAATGTGTATTTTTATTGAACTGGACTATATTTACACAATATTACTTTTTGACACCCAATGATGATTAGTTGATTATCCGACAACGGAAAGTATGTTGCAGTGCGCGGAATTACGCAATTCACATTCGCTTGATTATTTTGATGCGGATGGGATCGTTTGATGTTAGAGAAGCTTTATTTTTCTTTAACCTTTTGACGGCCAAGTGACGTAGCGAAATGGCGTGACAAAAAAATTTAACACAAGCGAAATGCATTCAACTTGACGGCGTTACGCGTGAGTTCCAATAGCATTGGCGTAGCTGTTGGTCGATTTTCCGTTGTCGTCTACCAAAAGGTTAAATAAATTATACATCATTGCGATACAAAACTATAAATACACTAAACCTCAACAGTTACGAAAAACCTTACTTGGGAGTAATACGGATCGACTTTTCGGTAAGCTTATTCCTACCATTGATGTCCCTAGCAACACTATATCCGTCGAAAATCGCCACAACGTGATTATCTTGTGTACGTTGTTTCAGAAAATTAGGGTCAAGGATGTCGTTGATCGGGATCATTCCTTGAATGACTTGACGAAGTCTTTGATCTTCTGCGGCAGATGTGCCATTCCAGCCAGCCCCTCGTTCAGAACTGGCGTGATGCTGTGCGACATCGACGAAGCTTTCTTCACCAGATTTTTGGGACGGTACGGGTTCTGCGTCAACAATAAAGACTTTATCGTCGGGTATTCTTGGTAGTCTTCGTACGTTTCTTGGTATTTGTAGCGCTTCTTGCCCTCCAATTTGGAATATATTTTTTCTTTCAGCGTCATTTCTTCTGATGATTGAGGTTGAGGTTTCTGTTTCCTCTGTTTGGTCTGCTTTGGTGATATTTCTATCTCTGGTAGTTTCGTTTCCGTGTCCATCGCTGCATTTATGGATTCGTGCAGCGCTACGGGAATCTTCCTCATTATATGATGTATGGGCTTGTTTTCGTCCGCCGGAATTATATTCATCACTTCCATTATGCCGGGCGAAATGTCCCTCAATGTCTCCGTGAAATGTGGTGCTGCTTCTCTCACTGACTCCATGATCGTCTCTCCTATCGCTGCTGGGATTTCCTGTAGATGGTAATGGTATGTCCGGATCTGGTCGGAGAGTGTAGACGTCACTAAAGGGAGTAGTATAGGTTGTGGTGTCGGGAGCCTCACTCGTGGGATCCTCGGTACTAAGGGTCTCCGATGGGACAGTAGTGGGAGCAGCAATTGTCTTTTTCTGCGGATTAGATTCTGAGGATGCGAGATCGGCATCTGTTCCTGGTGACTTAGGATTACGTCTTGGTTTTCTGCGACGGATGGGTTCGAGAGATTCGCTAGAGTCTGGGGAAAGAAAATCACCCACAAGTAAGCCAATCCGCTTAATGAGCGGAATGTACCGGTGATTGAGTACTGCATTTTCGTCCGCTTCCCGCTTCGTTGCTTGGTTCCTGCGCTTGTTACGGGGTGTGAAGGAGTATTTAATTTTTTTCGGTTTCAGAGGTGACCTTATTTCGAACTTCTTTCTGAACTTGAGTGGCGATATCGTCCTGACTAGTGAGAAAATGTGTTCTGAAAAGCAAAAAAATAATGTTGGTAAAATAATAATTCTTTATTACCATGGCAGTGGTGCATGCAAACCGGTTTTTATTTGTATGAGATTTTTTTTTTATTTTTTTTTATACCACGTCGGTGGCAAACAAGCATACGGCCCGCCTGATGGAAAGCAGTCACCGTAGCCTATGGGCGCCTGCAACCAACCAAGATTACGATGAATAACCGGTTATTAACAGGTTTTTCCATACTTTCCAAAACCGGTATGCATTCCCTACATGGCAGTTAAGTACCTATCTCAAAACTTTACTCTAACGCATAGGTTCCCAAACTGATTTGTCTTCCCACGGCCTTGGCCTTATGAAAAAAGCCGAATCCATTAAATCATTGTCACCGATAAAAATTGAAGGGATGTTTACAAAAACAATATAACTACATTGAGCATAACTTTACAGGAGAGCGATAAAACTAAATTCCTTTTTAAATAATATTCATTAAAGCTTAATATTCAGAAGCGGTAGAGATATATAACCGCTAAGTTAAGATTACCCGTTTATTTGTGTTTCGGCTCATTACTTTTTTTGGAAAAAATAAAATAAGCCTTGCCACTTACGTTGTTTTTGTAAAATCTTGAGTAGTTACGTTGTTTTTGTGCAAAACTTGATGAACATTTTTGGAAAAAGATTTTTTTTATTGAAAAAAAATCGTCGTATACGCTAATATACCCCATTTTATAAGTCGATTTAGAATATGGTTTACTCTGAGTATTAATGCTGCAGTTTTATTCGACACTTTTTATTTAGTGCAGTTTAGTATGGGAAATAAAATATTTTCCCTTTTTTTGCCAAACGGGAAAGTTTTTAGACAATTTTTTTTCACATTCTGTAGGTCCTTTGATGACGAACAGTATGAGATCAAAAACTCAAATTTGGAAAACATGCTAGTTATGTTGTTTTTGTAAACATTCCTTCAATTGTTAGTTACATAAATCAGAGCCTAGGTAATTTTACATTTGTTTTATTGACCTTCATTGTTTTGTACTTCATTGTTTGGACTTCATTGTACGATTACGATCTGTGCAGCCATAGTATTATTTGCCAAAAAAATATAATACTCGGAATTTATTATCTCATTGTGAGGATTACGATTACAAACGATGAGTTGACACTACTACCTGTTGGTACAGTAAATGAATCTTTGGACATCTTACACAAATGAATTTATTATTAGGTAAACGACTCGTCGATCGTACTTGCCTGACGACTCGAAGGGTTTACGAGACAAAGGCGGTAGAAGTTTGTTACGATGCAATCGAAGCCCTCCTCCTGAAAAAGGAAATGGTTAGCATTATTTCGGTACTTATTTGCATTACTTCCGTTTCAAGTAACCTTGTTGATTACTGGTCGCGTGGCTGGCCACCAAATCGAATATAATTTGTTGAATAACCACCGATTCTGTCAAAAACCACTAACTAACATTACGTTAACATATTCGCCTCTGGTACTGTTTCACTAAGTGCTTATACTATGCCGATCGAAATTGTCTGATAAGTAGAAATCCTATGCCAGTGACACGCATGTGTGACCGAAAAGATTGTACTCCTATGCCGGCGACACACACTTGTGTCAAAAATGTTCGTATTTCGATGCGACTGGCATAGGAGTAAGAACTTGATTAATGCTAGTGGCATAAGAATGAGATTATTTTGAACACGATGTGTGTCACTGGCATAGGAATACAGTTTTTTCGGTCACATATGTGTGTCACCGGCGTCGAACGTGTTAACCTTAAAAACCGTTTTGCCGAACTGGTTGCGTACGCCAATGCGTACTCGACCACTTTGGGAGCATAAGCCCATGCTTATGATGCCATTTTTTTGTGGAGTAGTAACACCACTATTTATCTAAATGATAAAATATCAGATGTCGTATACATACTTATTAAAAAAATACCGGGTTCACCAATGCGGGAGGTAGGATTTGAAGCCATGTCCGGCATGTCCTCAGCTTTCGCGGGTGATGAATAAAAAATTATCGCCTGCCCTGTTGGGCTCCGCAAACTCCGAAGTTCGCAATTTTCGGGGATTTGTCTCTGTCACACCAACGAAGGCGTCATTAGAGTGACAGGAACAAGTCCCCTAAATTCGCGAACTTCGGACTTCGCGGTAGGGAGGGAGCTCCGTTAACTCTAGTAGGCTCCTGAGTGGATTGGTGGCTGATGATGAGGCGTTACCTGATGTCTTCGATAGAAGGCTTTCTATCCTGTGCTTCGGTGACAATTTTTCTGTAGCGAATAAATCCTTCAAGGAGAATGCTTTTTTTCGCGGTTTTTTATCTAAAAAATCATAGACAACATTTAAAAAAATACAATTAATAAATACATTCTCGCGATTTATAAATATTCAACTGGAGATATCGACAATATCAAGCAACAATCGCTACCTATCAATATAATTACAGCGAAAAGTGAAACAGTTAGGTATTTGTTCGTAATTTTCGATTTTCGATGCTCGTGGCGTGCCCTGTTTTCCCAGGATCTAAGTATTAGGATCCTCCCCCTATAATGCCAATGACGATAAAGAGAAAATATTTCGTGTAAACATTTTAATAAACCTGTGCAATCTACATTTTAGCACGGTAAGCGGTAAAATAAATAGGTAACAACGTTCCTAAACAACAGCAGCACCCGAAGAGAAATTAATTTATGCACAATATTAATTTGCTACTCAGTTTGGTGTCCGCGCCAAGCGAGAACGGTTTGTTTATGTACATAATGTTTCTTGGATAACTTCGGCATATTGCCAATTTGCCCGTGTATTCAATGGTTTGATTTTCCAGGTTAGTTAGCAACTACCTATGAAGTATACGGTGTGGCAAAAAAGTTTAGTCTATACTAAAAATGGTGCGGAAATATACTTCTTCTCGGCGGCTTTTTGCGCCTTTTTGGCCTTTGTTCCTACATTTTGTTAAGCTTGGTACCAATTTAATATACAAAAAAAATGGTGATCCATTTAAAGGCCCATTCCGTACTGTATTCTGTTCTGATTAGAGTGATTAGCAAAAAGTATGAGATATTTTTTCGCAAATAAACAATAGAGCATGGGCGCACAAACGGGTCACCCACCACTATTTTTCATACATCCTGTAACTAGGTACATGGAAATAAGAATGGTACTTATGTTATAAACTTACCCAGTAATTTAGACAGACGTGTTTTTTCCAAATGCTGTTGAGACTCTGAGGGTGGGGTCTCTTTTCCGGAAAATGCCTTTGTCGTAGGTGATCCTGAACACCAAAAACAAGTGAATATAGGATATACGTAAAATGGTGCATGCAGTAGCTAATACTTGCTGCCGTAAGGTTACAGCACAGGCGTTCGATTAATTCGATTGTTGGGAAAGCCAGGTAAATTAATTTTCCTAGAATATGAAATTTCTATGCTAAGTTTGAGTAGGTAAAAACTATATTATAAATATTCGATGATATTTACCACATAAAATATACCTAGCTCACTAACGTTCTCACAGACATATCTACTACTGTCATGCAGCCTCCGTAGCCTAGTTAGTCACCCTGACTACGAAGCTGGAGGTTCCGGGTTCGAATCCCGGCGAGGGCATTATTTGTGTATTTAATTATCACAAATATTTGTTCCTTGGTCATGGCTGTCTATGTATTTAGGTAGGTATCTATATGTATCTATTTATTATACAGGGTGGAACGGAACGACGATCTTTCCCGCTTCCGACCGAGTCTACCAACCATTACGATGAACTTTCAGTATGGGACCAACATCGAAATATTAAAAAAAAATAACCCCTCATACAAAGTGAGTGATTAGGATTAGTTAGAGTTCAATAGCTAGTATGGAAAAGTCAATTTTCCAATACGTTTTCGATGTTGGTCCCATACTGAAAGTTCATCGTAATTTATTTTATTTATTTATTTATTTTTTTTTTTATACCACGTCGGTGGCAAACAAGCATACGGCCCGCCTGATGGAAAGCAGTCACCGTAGCCTATGGGCGCCTGCAACCTCAGGGTGTCACATGCGCGTTGCCGACCCAATAAAAAGTTATTTATTTTAATAATGGTTTTAGTAAAGGTCGGTAGACTCGGTTGGTAGCAGGAAAGATCGTCGTTCCGTTCCACCCTGTATAGTTATATCGTCACCTGGTACCCACAACACAAACCTTAATTGACCTTACCGTGGCACTAGGTTGATTTGTGTAAGATGTCCCAAGATATTTATTTATTTATTTATCTATTGGAGCGAGCGCGATGGCTTGCTTTACGTGTCGAGTAAAATGTAGCGTTACCGATACTTACAAAGTCGTGATACGGCTACAAGGTGCTTAGACAAGTCGCCAATCGCTAGCGCTTAATCGTCAATCGTAAACGAAAGGCAGCTAACCGTCTTTGTCGCACTAATATGAAAGAGTGACAGAGAGGGAAAACTATGATACGCTACTAAGAGCTAGCGATTGGCAACTTGGCTAAGCATCCAGGTAACAACTATTTTATTGAAATATTTGACATGTAACTATACGTAGCTGGAATATAAGGAGAATCGTGAAACAGAGCTAGTACCACAGCTTGTCCCGTGAGGATTGTCGCTGCTGGTAAATAGTAAAATAAGAGATTTTACATGCAATTTCTAAACCGCGCTACTAGAAACATTACGAGTACGAGTATTTGAGTTTATTTCAAGATTAACTAATTATACAGGATTTAACTTTAACTAGGTACGCAATTAGGTATTTAACGAGAATTCGTTCTTATCAGACGAATCCCGTAAGAGATGCAAGAACTTTTGGATATATTGGTAGACGTAGTCGACAACTACCAATATATCCAAAAAATGTATGAGATACCCCGGAAATCTGGTAACAATGTTGCCACTGAAGTCACAGCGGTTGAAACGCTCGGAGAAATACCCGACTATGTTGTAAATCTATTACGGTCATAAGATTAGTTCCTTATAAAGAGAAAAAAGTATTTTTTATTATTTTGGCATATTTTCTTTTAATTCGTCGATGGAATTATTTTTTAATAATTATTTATTATTTTGGTTCGGGTATAAAAAGGGAACAAAGTAAAATATACCTGTTTTAGTAATTTGTAACTTGTTATCCGTTTGTTTGCTTTCTGCAGCTAGAAGTTCATTCAGGGATACTGTCTTGCCGATCTTGGTGACTGTGAAGAAAGGCACAAATAAAAACCCGGCATCTGGGTACTTGTTATTAAGCAAGAGTGAACTGGGTACTAGGGAAGATCAATGGTTACGCTGCTGTGCAACTTTTACTATGAATGGGTGTTTCTATGCGATTGTTTCACGCGTTTTTATTGTTGATTACCAGCACCACTTTATTTTCCGTTTTATAAAAGCAAACGAGACTATTATGCCAGAATAGCAGACAAACATGCGTCAGTTACAAGATAACCGAAAATGCCTCCACTATTTATACGCAGTTCTTCAATAATTTGGGAATGGTAATGAATTAATTGGTGCGACAGAAAAATCGCATAGAACTACCCGGATATACTTAACTGTCAATGAGGGTTTTCTCGAAAACCTATGCCACTAGTTGGCGCCACTTAGCCGTAAGGTCTCGCTAAGAAACATAATTATCTAGCCCCATAGAAAAACTAACTAGATGGAATTTTTATTTTTTTATATAATTCTATCAACTCATACAAAACATTTAAACACGAAACTATAGGCGATCTGAGAATTTAGACAAGTTTCTGGACCTGACGCCTCAGTGCCGCCGCCCTGGAAAACGTCATTTCAGAAAACCCTCAGAAGGCCCAATGAACTCATATTTAGGTGATTTTTTCGCGATTTCTTGGTTGTCTCCATAGTGAAAGTTGGTCAGCGTGATCATCCCTAGTACCCAGTTCACTCTTGCTCCACGAGCCAGATATCACCATGTTGATTATACTTCTTAAATTACGAGATCATGGAATTCGAAAAAAAATTTACCATTTTTGCCACTCCAATTACTTACACAGGTATTAGCAAACCGTGATTAAAATGGGATTCGAAAATGCTGTTGACACAACAGTGTATAAATCTAGGATATTATTCATATTTTTATAGTTTAACTGCAGAGACTTACAGACAATAGATGAATGAATCACTCACTAACATCTCGTCGGCTGACGACCAAAACTCACTATAAAAACTGTCACTACTCTTAACAACCTCTTATGTCAGTATTGAATCAGAACTGAAATACGATTTGTGCGTAAGTCTCCTCCTCTATTTCAAGTAGGTATTTGTTACTTAGTGAGTTTTGGTTGTCAACCGACGACTATAAACGATTATTTTTTAGGTAAAAGTTTGTGTCATTTGTTGTGTCAACAGTACTTTCGAATCTTCTGATTCCGATTAGATAATAATCAATCAGTCTTTGGTAACTCGTAATAGTGGCCGAGCTGTTAAATTTGTAATAATGTGCAT
Organism: Thaumatotibia leucotreta; assembly: GCA_025490895.1. NCBI lineage: Eukaryota > Metazoa > Arthropoda > Insecta > Lepidoptera > Tortricidae > Thaumatotibia > Thaumatotibia leucotreta. Next base: position 89,722 of record JALPQI010001581.1, on the reverse strand, counting down.
ACAATGTGTCGGACTTACCTTTGGGTTTAGTATGTTGCGCCTCTTTTTGTTTGCTTTCTGCGGCGATAAGCTCGTTCAGCGAGACGGGCTTAGCTGCTAAGTCTGCGGACAAAGCTAGCTAAGTATATAAACGGTTTATAAGATAAGCGCTAAGCTAAATAGATCGAAGAGCGGCCATGTTTTAAAATACAGTCTAAGTCAAAATAAGGTGTAGATAATAATGACCTAGGTATATAAAAATGCTCAAAAATATGTCTCAGTTAGTGATGGGTCGTTCCCGATAATTTCCCAATGTTACTATGGGGAAAGTTTCCATTTGGAAATATTCCCCATACTGTGTTGGGTAAGTTACCGGGAACGACCCATCACTCAGTGCACTTTAATTCCGTGTCATAAAAACGTCGGAACATACCTATAGGAGGATTCCTTCCATACATATTTTTTTTATGGCTGGACATTAGGATAAGTGCGACAAAAATGAAGTTCGAAGCGAGTGCCGATAAATTCATACACGGCTGAAGGGCGCATTTTAAATCGATACGAGTTAAGAATTTCCTTTTCGCACGTGTATCGTAGTACGATCGGATCCAATAATATGTATACGATTTTGAACCTTATGCCTTTTTAAATACCTTCCGAAATGTATACATATTATTAGACGTGACTGTACGACGTTTAGAACTGTCAAGAAATGAACCACTTCTCGCATTAGTGCGCCAAAAACACTGAAAAATATTATAAGCCCACATTCGATTGTAGTCATTGTTCGCACTAATATGGACATCAATCCATAATTTTGTAGGCATATGATTACAACTTACGCAGGCCTTAAAAACATCATGATTTTTAATTACCTATATATTCAAGAAGTTAATCGATTGGCTTAGTCATCAATTAACTCATAATTACGAGTTTCTTGCCGTGTGGTGACTGCAGTAAGAATACATTTTTCATCACCCCAACTCCTCCTGCGGGTGTCATAAGAGTCGACTAAGGGATTGAAGTGTCACTGATCATTATTTGATAAAAGATTGATGATGGGCAGCAGCGTCATCATAGTGGACACATTACTGCGATCGCCAATCCGCTTGCGAATATGGGCATTTACCTCCTAATGCGTCTATACGCATAGTTAATAGGAGAGGCCTACGTCCAGCAGTGGACTATCATAGGCTGATGATGAGGAGTTTTTTTTGCGATTTCTTGGTTGTCTCCATAGTGAAAGTTGCTCATCGTGACCGTATCTACTGTCCCTAGTAACCTAGCCTACTACCGCGAAAATCGAAATTCGTAAATTTTGAGGATTTTTCTCTGTCACTCAAACGAAGGCGTCATTAGAGTGAGAGAGACAAATCCTCGAAATTTACGAATTTCGTTTACGGGCCGCTGTTCACTCCTGCTTCACAACCCAGATGCCCCTGTATTTGATTCCATATCCTATCAGTTGGTAGAAAGCTCGCCTCGCCTGCTGGCCTGCCTGCTTGATGATCGGTCTTGGGTTCGATACTCGGTAAGGGCATTCATTTGAATGATTAGCATACATATTTATTTTTCATCACACTTGCTGTCTAAGCGTGCCATTGCTTGCGCGCGCAGCGGGAGTAATAGAAAAGTGAAATTCCCTAGGGAGTAATAGAAATGTCAGTACGTCATTTAATAATATTATATCTTAAAACTTATTTTTTGGTTGGCAAGTGTGATGAAAAACATTGTATGCATCACGGTCGGTAAGCGGAATACTAACTCGAGTCATAAAAGCCCTCCGCCTGACGGCGTCGGGCTTCTAACACTCTCGTTAGTAATTCCGTACTTACCTCCCTTGATGCACAATGTACTATTACGTTTTGCTGTGTCTGTAGGTAAGTACTTAGTGTAAGTTCCCAAGTAAAACGAAAGTACACAGACTTAGGTACGTTCAACTTGTTTTACAACATCTTTCTGTTTGTATTAGAGATTATAATATTAACTTCAACGTGAAATTGTTTAAGGCTCCTTAAGTCTAAGTTAATCTTTTATTAGTTACCTAAGATTATAAATTAAGGTGCCTACTTAGACTACTTAGGTTAGGTTTAATTGAAATTACTTGAAATAAACATTTTGTTAAAAAAATTAAATTTAAAACGTACTTTAAATTTTTGTTGTTATTAAAGTCGCTTAATTAAAAAGTAATTGAAAAAACGTCCACATGGAGTCTTTTAAACACATTCTTTTTATACTCGTATACGCTCTGGCTATTAGTCTTTATTATTGACTACACGTATAATATGAAACTAGAATCGTGACAGAACTTATGTATCAACAAATCAACATACACGCTAGACAGGCTATGAAATGAAAGTGACCATCTCCTGGGAATGTTGTCTAGCCGTTATGTTTTAGATTTTTGAATTTTAATGATATACAAAGAAAAAATATACAAAATTGCTTAACAGTAACTTTATTTTGACTTGTAAGGTCGTTCCAATATCATTAATAAAAAAAATATCTATCTATCCTTTCAAAATTCACGCAAATATCTAAATATCTATTAGGTACTTCTGATACCTCGTTGCCAAAAAAGGTATTTGACTTGAATTCATAGCACAAAGAAAAGTTTTTCTATTAATGTATAGGTGTAAAATATTACTAGTATGTATAAAATATTTTACATCAAAAGTATTATTTTAGAAGTGAAGAATAATGACCTACACGCATGTGAATAGGTATTGTGGATTCACATCAATGTACCGTCTGCCAAAGTAAATTTTTCAACGTCGATATTGGCGAAATCATAAAGGCTTTGATGTAGCCGTAATACGCGTAAATTGATTGAATGAAGGACGGAGTGGTTACACTTATCCACGTTCAAAAAGGCCGTTTTTGACGATATTAAGAATACTGAGGAGGCCAGATAAAATACGGTCGCCAAAAGGGGGATGGCAGAACCGTGCGTGCAAAATGTTAACAAATTAAGCATTTACTTGTACAGGTGACGTATGGGTATTATGAACACGAAACTTAGAAAATATTTGCCGAAATCGCGAAACAGCTGGCTGACGTAACTCGAGACTGAAGAGCTAATAGTGCCTACCTTGCGGAACGTATCGGCAATGATAAAGCAAGGAAGGTTGCTGCCAGCAACTCGATACAATGCCTCAAAGGCCTATTTGAAATTTAGAGTAGGTGAATCGTATATAAATAAATTATACATATATATGTATAGATGTCATAACGTTATTTTTTGTACAGATGGTGTATTTTTTAGGCGCTAGTGCAGAAGTGGCTCATTTTACGTCAGGTCCAAAGCTTCGGAGGGCCAGATGTCTTAAAAAACGTCGTACGAGACACGTGCGAAAAGGAAAAATTGTAACTCGTGTCGATTTAAAACACTCCCGTCAGTCGTGTTTTAAAACATCGCCACTCGTTTAGAATTTCATGTTTTTCGCATTTGTGTCGTATTGTACTATTATATATACGCATGTTACAGGAAAATGTGTGTCCCATTAAACTGTAGGTACATCGGAATCCCGAATTTCCAATAGATTGAATCAATTTCCGGTAGATCCCACAGAAAAAGTTGTCTCACGGGAACACGAATCGATGGAAAATATTAATAACATAGACGCCAGTTGCCCATTCATTTAAAGCTATAATATACCTTGGGTCGTAAGGTCCCCGAAAATAAAATACCTAATATAAATAAGACCAGATAGTAATTCTATATTCAACTCATTTCTAAGAGCCAACGGGAATGCTGGAGAGGGTCTCATGAATGCTATTCACGTATCAGGAATTCGGACCGATATTAACTTACAAAACATGATTACACATTTCTTTTTGATTTAGGTATTACTTTTACGTTCATACTTCGTCTGAACAATATGAAACACAATCTAGTTGAAATAGAGATGTTAATTTGTTAATAACAGGAATAAAAAATATGTTGTTATAGTTTTGGATGACTTCCTCACTAGACTATGCCTTAGTTTTAACTTATAAAGGCTCTTTTTAGTAACTTGCGGGTTACTGGTAATTTCTTAATTATCATCTTTCTATATTTTTTTTTTCTATAAAATACTTTGCTTCATATTAAATATTAATCTAATAATCTTAATTGAGCTTACCGTGGGACTAGGTCGATTTGTGTAAAGATGTCCAAAAATATTTAAAATATAAAATAAAACGATAATCAGATGTTGAATGAAGATCGAATGAAAATGGTGAAGGTGAAAAGGCACCAATGAAACAGTTTCACTTACCCCCTCATTCATAAAGATATTATCCTAACTTAGCAAGCCGCTAAGTATTGTTTGTCCCTCTCGCTCTCATGCATTAAAAAAATGGCTTACTGATCAAGCATTTTATGACATGCATGAATATGAAAATTATAATTTAATTTAATTTAATTTAATGTATATTTTCTTTTTTTTAATTTTTAAATAATATGTATAATGTGTTGAATAGATTATTTTAACGTAAACTGTAAATTAATTGACATCCTAATTTTATTTTATTATTTATGACTTGTAAAATTTTTAATTTTATGAATAAATGAATATGAATATGTATGAATACACATATTGATGAGACCGAAAGGCACAAACAATACTTAGCGGCTTGCTAAGTTAGTAGTCCATTATATTACGGCAACGTATGTATGGGAAAAGTTCACATTCGGATACCAGCACCAAATTTTAGTATGTTGTTAAATATGTCATTCTGTATCCAAAACTGTCGGGAGACACTCTCTCAAAGGTCAAGGTCACCAGTAATGACGTCCTCAAAATGGCTGCTGCCTAATTTTGAAAAGCGCTTATTTGTTCCTCAACCGCCCAACATTCACCATTGTGTGTAGTATCAATTGAAAGGTTATTAAATATTCTCTAACTTTGTCTTTTTGTGTTACAGCGTACATCTAAAAAAAAAAAAATATCGTGGAAAGAATAAAAATAGTTTTTTACTCTTTTCGTACAATGTACATTTCATCAGGAAACAAGCGGTATTAGAAAAAAATATTGTACTACATAAATGTAGCTAAACTATTATCCTAAAATAAACAGTTTAAATCATCGAAATCGGTTGAAAATAAACAAAGTTATGTCATTTTCTATATTCCGCGGCAAACGCCATACACCCGCCATCCGCCCGCCCGCCAGTTCGAAAATGTTAATTGCACCCAAACTATGCAATTGATTTACACTGATAAGATATGAACTAAAAGCCAATTAATTATACAAATACTAGTTGTTTTAAAAATACTGTTGTTATTAAAATAAAATACATAATTTAAGAAAAAAACAAATTAAAAGACATAGGTACTTAGAGTAAGGTAGGAAAAAGGTAACAAATTTAAAATAATTACTTCTAACTATCAATGAAAGAATATTATGTATATATATATTTCAAGGATTTATTCTGAACAGTAAATTCTGGAGTTAGTTCCTTCACATACACAAAGAAGAGTGCAATTTAAAACGTTTTTTACGCATACGCCAACGTGGACAAGGCAAGTTCTTTCTTCTTTTTTCCAGCTCCAATCGCAGGGATCAATTTTCTTGTGGATAAGGCAAGGCACTTCGTCCATATCTTCGTTTGTTTGTAGCATGGTTCGCTTTAGATGTTGAGTCAGTTTCAGTGCATCTTTTGTTGGTGAGATGCTTTCAATACTCAATACTCAATAATTTATTGCTTCCACACAGTTTACAAGGTATTATGTGAACATAAAGTGTTTACCGCTATTTAGTTAGCTTTATTTTTAATGAAAACATTCCGTCTTGCTATAATTAATTGTTATATCATTTGTAGTCTCTCTGGACATTCGTCATCCAAGTGGTGGACGGTCTTCCTCTTTCCCTCTTTCCAGTAGCCATGGACAGATAGTTTATCACGACATGACTGTCCGGTCGGCGAAGGACGTGACCTTACCATCTTAGCTTATTTTTACAATCTTGAAACTAACCCTACATTATATAAGTGGCGAACGCAATCCTTGAGCGTGTCTCCGCCTATCTATCGTAGCATACGATGTATGTGATAGAGTATTGAGTAAACTGAAAGAAATAGAAGCGGAGAGAGAGTGGAAAGAGGGAACCACTTCCAGGCAAGCTAAAATGACGTGAGGAGAACCCGATACTTGACGAAGTTGGAAAAAAAATACTTGAGGATGTTGATCAGAATTATTTCGAGAAACAACACCCTCAACAGGTATCTTAAGGTGATGGGAATAAGTAATTAAGCAGCCTGTCCACATTACGGGAGAGACGAAACTAGTCAGCATGTTCTGGTAGAATGCATTTTGTAGATACGCAGCGGCATTATGTGTTTGGCAGGTATCCCTGCAACTTATCGGTGTTCTTTCACTCATGGACGTGTCGACGGTTCTACGGTATTCTACGGTTCTGCAAAAATACAAGGAGGCTAGAAGAAAATAATGTGGTAACGCAGCCGTGACATTAACCTACGGCTCCAGCAACGGGAAAAGGATAAATGAGCACACCACATACTCGACAGCTCACTCGATTCCGGCCGAAACATAACATAACATGCGATGAAAAGCAATCAAAGACATATATATCAGCAATGAACGGATCGCATAAGAAATTAATCAAATTTACAGGCAAAGTCTCTTCATACAAGCTAACGATCTTATCATAGTGTATCGAGAGCATGTAAATCCTTTCCAGGGCAAGCAACTCTAAACATCAAAGTTTCCGTCCCTCTAAAAAAACCCTCGCCCTCATGTATGGTAGTTATTTGTTTCAGCGGCGGCTGTGTGTAAAATAATATTCTGGCATAGGCTGGGTCGCGTGAAGACGAGAGCATAGTCACGGAGGAAGAAGTGAGGACTTTACCTTTATATGTACAGATTACAGTTGTCATTCCAACGGAATATTCATTATTAGTTGAAACAATTCTGCTGTTACGAACTGATGTAAGCTGCTTGCCCTGGAAAACGATTTCCGTGCTCAGTATCGTGCTTTATATTGTTAGCTTGTGTGAACAAACTTTGCCTGTAGGTAAGTTTGATTATTTTTTTATGCGATCCGTCCATTGCTGAAATATCTGGGATTGCTTCTAATCGCATACTTCGTTTGCTATGATGGGCAGGAGGAGTCGCGCTCACGGCCAGAGTTCACAACAAGCATGTAAAGAGGAGTTTCAAGGTTGTAAAAATAAGCTAAGATGGTAAGGTCACGTCCATCGCCGACAGTCATGTCGTGATAAACTATCTGTCCATGGCTACTGGAAAGAGGAAGGCCGTCCACCACTTGGATGATGAATGTCCAAAGATACTACAAATTATATAACAATTAATTATAGCCAGACGGAATGATTTAATATGAATATAAAGCTATCGAAAGCATCTCACCTTAATTTATGACCTCACCAACTAAAGATGCACTGAAACTGAATCAACATCTGAAGCAGACCATTCTACAAACAAAAGAAGATATGGACGAAGTGCCTTCCTTATCCACAAGAAAATTGATCCCTGCTATTGGAGCTGGAAAAAAGAAGAGAAAGTATTTGTCTATATTCCAGTTCCATTGTGGAAAACGATTCCTGATGCAAGTGCTAGTTGCAAAGAACTTGTGCCTTGTCCAGGTCCACGTTGGCGTATGCGTAAAAAAAGTTTTAAATTACACTCTTCTTTGTGTATGTGAAGGAACATGCTCCAGAATTTACTGTTCAGAATAAAACCTTGAAATATATTATACATAATATTCTTTTATTGATAGTTAGAAGTTATTATTCATTTGATACCTTTTTTCTACCTTACTTTTTTTTAATTTTTTTTTTCTTAAATTATGTATTTTATTTTAATAACAACAGTATTTTTAAAACAACTAGTATTTGTATAATTAATTGGCTTTTAGTTCATATCTAATCAGTATAAATCATTTGCATAGTTTGGGTGCAATTTACATTTTCGAACTGGCGGGCGGGCGGATGGCGGGTGTATGGCGTTTGCCGCGGTATATGGAAAATGACATAACTTTGTTTATTTTCAACCGATTTCGATGATTTAAACTGTACGTTTTAGGATAATAGTTTGGCTACATTTTTGTAGTACAACATTTTTTTCTAATACCGCTTGTTTCCTGATGAAATGTACATTGTACGAAAAGAGTAAAAAAAAATTTTATTCTTTCAACGATATTTTTTTTATTTCTAGATGTACGTTATAACATGAAAAGACAAAGTTAGAGCATATTTAATGACCTTTCGATTGATACACACAATGGTATACGTTGGGCGGTTGAAAAACAAATAAGCGCTTTTTGAAATTAGGCACTAGGCATTTTGATGACGTCATTACTGGTGACCTTGACCTTTGAGAGAGTGTCTCCCGGCAGTTTTGGATACAGAATGACATATTTAACAACATACTAAAATTTGGTGCTGGTATCCGGATGTGAACTTTTTTTCCGTGATATAATGGACTATAGGAGACGTTTATGAATAAGGGGGTAAGTCACTAAGGATTCTGGCCCAAACTGCATCCAGGGATTGGAAACGAAGACAGTGCAGTATATTAGCAATTGGGCAGTAGGTATATGAGTGACTTACATTTCAGATAAATTGGAACGAAACGTAGGTATGTTATTACCATAATTAATAACAAATTCGGAATAGTTAATTCTGAATTTGGTAACCTCCGCCCAAATCAGTGATAAGCAACCATTTTACGTATCAATATATTGACAGACTAAACCGTCGCATCCAATGATATAATAAGTAAAGATATGTTACACCGGCTCTAAAATTGAAGCGCTCAGATTGCGATAATTCTAACAATCGCTCTTAGTCCTACCCAGACCACCGAGAGGTGTGTACCACTGCCGAGTTCTCGCTAATCACATGAACTGCGCCCTAAAATGTCATTTTATGTTATACAATAGTGAAAACCACAAAATAAAATGCAAAAATGCCCTTAGCATCACACATCATGCGCAATTAAACTGAATTACATATTTTTTTCTATTTTATTATTTATTGCAAATAAATAGGACGCCATTTTGACGTTTTTGACTGACTTAGAGAAAAAAACAAGCTTATGCTGTTTAAGATCGAGAGTAAGAAAGACAAAACAATATTATCAATAAAAAAAAAGCACGCGCGATTGTCAAATGCTAGTTGTCTCTTTTTTATTTATTAAATACGAGTTTATGTATTTTGCCATCTCTTTTACGCATTTTGAAGTATGAAGATAGGTGTATGTCAACTGTCAATAAATTGTAGGTGTATGATGTGAAGTATTTATTTCGCTCATTTTGTTAGAGTATAACGTATCTTTACTTATATATCATTGGTCGCATCACATAGCCTCTTGACAGCAGCTTTGGAAAGCTGCTGTCAAGAGGCTATGTGATGCGATTCTAATATTGGAATATTGTGACTTTCGCATTCACACGAGATTGACGGGCATGGCGCGGAACTTTATTTATATATTTTTTATGTGACGAAGGTAGACAACTGAGCTCTCAGCCCACCTGATGGAAAGCAGGAACGGAGGCCCATGGATATAGAGATCAGAAAATCGCCTATGCGCTGCCTACCCTGAGGACTTAGATGGATTGCCTCTATCTATGCCTGTAATTATACCTGCTATCTTACCCCCAAACCGAAACAGAGCAGTGCAAACACTGCTACTCGTATAGGGCCACGACATTGGTCTAAGGCGACCGGCTTAGCGGAAAACCATACGGAGCGGGATGCCGATATGGGGTACCCTCTCGCACGTATGGTTTTCCGCTAAGCCGGTCGCCTTAGACCAATGTCGTGGCCGCGGCATAAGACGCCAGACCACCAGCAAAACGAGAATATAGAACCAGTAGCTATAGGTACCATGAACTGCCGCGGTGTTATTAACGCGTGTTTACTTTCTATCCGGCTCGCTCGCGTTAATACGCAAAGTATAAGCAGGATGGATAGAAAGTAAACGCGCGTTAATAACGTAGCGGCAGCTTATGGTAGGGCTACATAACTGAACTGAATCGGAAGCAATAAAACAGAAGTGATAGTATTGCAGTGCTACAATGCATTGCGATAAAAAAAACCTGTAAGTACCTACTTAATTATGGGTTACGATGAGAAACTAGGCGGACGAAAAACAGTTTTTTTTATCTCAGAAAGGTATTATTATTATTTCAAAATTATAACCTAATAAAATAGCCCAATGACATTTTGCCGAATATCATTTTCCAACTAAAGGCTAACCCCCTACTCTCCGAAAATCGATCGCTTGACACAAACCGTGATTCGTTGATTTCGTAGAGTGGGGGATAGAATAGCGAATGCTCGTTTGGTCTGAATGCACCTTAACATTCTCGAAGGATCAGGATCAGGCCTGCTACACGAACATCGAAGATCGTAAATTTCAGGGATTTGTATCTGTCACTCCAACGAATGCGTCATTAGAGTGACAGAAAAATCCACGAAATTTGCGAACTTCGGTGTTCACGGTAGCGGCCAGCTGCAAACTGTAACGTTTCGCACTGTAACGTGCTCACCACTCGTTTCGAATTTCATGTTTTTCGCACTTGTGTCGTAATGTACCTACTATTAAGCTAGCTTAGATTTATACCACGAAAGTAAACACCTGTGAAATTAAAATTGGCAAAACAGCAAAAGTTCTTCGAAATTAATCACTTCTGAGATACCTAAAGATATAAATGCCTTTTACAGCACAACAAACAAAATAAAACGAAGGCACAAAAACACTCGGAGCTAGAGTAACTTACCCCTTTGCGGGATATTTACCGGCACAAACTTTCTAGACTTCCTATTTACGTTAAAAAGCACTTTTATCTTTGTTTCCATGTATACTGGCATGTATTATAAATAGAACAATTTTTCAGTTGAAAGTAACAAAAAGGTAAATAAATATGGCTAACTTTCTTTAGTATTTGACACATATCGTGAAACTCGTTACTTTAATATTCATAGACTTATTAATTTAATAGACCGAGTCTATTATATCTGTGGGTGACGCCAGCAATGCCTGTCAACGATCTTTGTTTGGCTATACTAGTGCACCTAAACCGCAAATAGTAAAAGTGATTAAAATAAAGCTTTTCATGTATATTTCTGTTCGATAAGTGCACGGAATGTGATAAAAGTGATGACTTGTGTGGTTCCATGGTGTAAAAACCGCCAGGGTTACCTGAATGAACAAAATAAAGACATTACGTTTCACCGGTAATTTAGCTTTGACTTGAATTTTAAAATTTCGAACCTTATTAAGGTAAAAGTAACTGAAAATCTTATTCAATATTTGTTGCCGGATACATGTGTGTAGCTTTGTGAATTAACCATTCGTATTTGCATTCGTAATGTAATTATAAATAGTGGGATTCAAATATTTGTATTGCATAGTGTTGTACTTAAGCGATCGATCGTGATATCGATAAATCTATTGATAGCCAACTCAGAAAATGAATCGATGTTTTTAATTTCCAACAGGGTCGCGTTTTATAAAGTTACAATTTACAATTTCGCTGTTTGCCTCTCTAACGCACGCACATATTAGCTAGAAAGAGAGGCAAACAGCGAAATTGTAAATTGTAACTTTATAAAACGCGACCCAGGTTTCCACAGGACACTGAACAAAGGCTAATATGGGTCAAAAATATCAAAAAGGCAGACGACTGGTGCCCTAAAAAGTATTCAAAAATATGCTCCGCACATTTTTAAGCTGTTGTTTCAGGCAAGGGCGTACCCATAAGTGATTACATTCTGACGTAGTACCCACCATATTTGGTAATCATCCAATGTCATGTCAACCAGAAAGTAAAGTAAGTTTAGTTTAATAATGACACTCATGTGATACTTGTGTAGACTGATTAATTATAAAGAAGCCATCATACGAAAATTGTTAGGTATGCTTTAAGGGATGATAAGTTCCGTAAAACATGTTATAATGAGGGTTTTCTGAAATGCCGTTCATCAGGGCGGCAGCACTGAGGCGTCAGGTCCAGAAACTTGTCTAAATTCTCAGAGCGCCTATAGTTTCGTGTTTAAATGATTTGTACAAGTTAATAAAATTATGTAAAAAAATAAAATGACCTTCTTCTAGTTAGTTGTTCTTTGAGGCTAGGTAATTGTGTTTCTTAGCGGGACCTTACCGCTAAGTGGCGCCAACTAGTGGCATACGTTTTAGACAGAACACTTCTTATGACATTTGACATTTTAATTAAAGAAAATATTTCATTAATTTTGTGATTTTATTTTTATCCTAAAGTGTAGATTTAGAAATCATGACATATTAAGGATCGCAGAAGATCGTGATTCTGGGTAGGAAATAAGGTTTATTCGCACTGTTCATCGCTACCTAATTTGGTAAAAATATTATTATTGCCGATAAAAGCATACGATGAAGACTGGACAACACTAATAGTAATGACATTTTATCTAGTCAGGTTGGTAGCATTGTTCAAGAAAAATTAAGAAAATGGAGTCGGTGATATAATTCACGACCGAGTAGAACTACCTTGTTTGTCTCTTTTTCCTTATGGAATACATACTGAGATGGTAAAGGATGACAATAGTTTGTTCAGGTATGTCTTAATACACGGAATCTTCCCTATATTTTATCTGTGTTAATATTAGTAAATTTTAATAAAAAATGTATGCCAATTGCAGATTTAAGGTTTTAAGTTGGCGATAAAACCAAGATTGTATTCTGAAAGTGCGTGATTATGGAATAATGCAAATTTGAAGGTTTGTTTAGCTTTTTTTGTACTTCCAACTGAAAATGGTTAGAATATAAGTACAGTCAGGGGCAAAAATATATATACAATTTTAGACCTATTGCTCCAGACATAAGTAAAAAAGTGTACCTATAGATATTTTTGCCCTTGACTGTACATACATATATTTAATTCTGAAGCAAAATATATCAAGTGTGCGTGAAAGATATTATTAGGCCGATTTGAGTCAAAAAACTGGTGTGGAATGTATAACAAGAATTCGTGGGATGATGATGAAACACATAATAGAACCGTTATACCACATAATAGCATTACTTATTTGAATTAATATCCAGCTAATGTATGCGATTCGAAAATAATCGATAGTCTCAATAAATTGTAACAAATAGGCAGTTGAGCTTAGTGCTTGCACCTGACCACGAAAAAAAAAGTACTCACGCGTGACGATGACACAATTAATAACCACATAGAGTTGCCATCTCCGGATTTCCATTTTCAAACATCTTTGCACCGATCACTCCGCCCACGGCTTCAATTCTGACGTTTCGTTTAATTGCCGACGCCGGTTCTAAGTCAGCAATTTAATCATTACGAACGTGTTCGCCGTTGGCTGGCTGTCTTCCCGCTCGCTTCGCGAGTGACGGCTCGAGTGAACCAGTGAGATAAGACACATCGTTGCTTATTATGAACAACGCTGTATTCCAAAATAGTAGGTACGCGCCTGAAATTGTTAGAATTCAAATTACGACAAGGTAGTATCTTGAGATGCAGTGTTGTTCATTAAATAAAATTTCATAAATATCTTGGGACCTCTTACACAAATCGACCTAGTCCCACGGTAAGCTCAATTCATGTTTGTGATGTGGGTACCAGGTGACGATATAATTATAATAGATAGATACATACAGATACTTAAATACTTAGACAGCCATGATCAAGGAACAAATATTTGTGATAAATAAATACACAAATAATGCCCTCGCCGGGATTCGAACCCGGAACCTCCAGCTTCGTAGGCAGGCTCTCTACCAACTAGGCTACGGAGGTTGACAAACTGACTGTTCGTCATATTATAAATTATAATTAAGCGTTGCCATGCGGGACGATTGCAAAAAAATTACATCGTTAAAGCCTTAATCGAAATAAAAATCACGATCGTGTCAACTATGTTACGAAAGTTAGTGATACATACAGTAAGGTATACTCTGTCCTACAACCTTTGGCAGTAAAAAAAAGGTAGCAGATAAAAAAATGTAACAGCGTTTTGTGGACCACTCACAGAAAATTTGAATTGGTTCCTCTTTTTCACGCTCAAAAGCCGTTACACACAGGCGGGGGGTTGGGGCACTGCCCTATGATACGATAGTATTTTATCCTTAAAACAGCACCTAGGCTTACATAAGTCCAGTGGATCCGCGCCTGGTTACACAAAATTTAAGTTCGTGACACAAAAACTATGACGTTAAATTTTGTTTTCATTCAAGGGGTACAAATAAATCCCATTGGCTTGTCAAACAGAAGAAAACTGTAATGGAATTTCATACAAACGTTACAGGACTGCCAATCGCTTTGTTGTGATTAGTTCAATTGGGTCCTCGGCCCATTGAAAAAAGGACTATTCTCGCTTTACTATTATATCTATTCGGCCTGCACAGGCGCAGATCCAGGGGGGGGGGGGGGGGTGGCAATAAGGCCACTTGCCCCCCCTTGACACTGGAATTAGGTATGTCTAAGTGCTATTTTAAGTATAAAATACTATCATATCATAGGTCAAAGCCCCCCCCCCCTAAACAAAGTACTGATTTACTGAACCCGCGTCTGAGCCTTCACGACATTATTTCTCGGCCTCTGCAGAAACGTACTATTATTGCTTGCACACTCGTGTACGGTTATTGTACTCGTTCAATTGAGGGAACTCTGTAAGCTATTGGAACATCATCTTTGTTTCGCATTCGCCTAACTTTGTAAGTAGAAATTGTCACGTAGTTATGCATTGTTTGTTTTGCCGTAATTTACATTTCCGTCTGATTCATGTAGGTCAGGGTGAAGTTTAATAAATTTGCATACTTGTGCATTATCTTTGAATATTTATATTATTCACGTGCAAAAATATCATAACTAGGTAGGTAGGTATACCATTCGTCACTGGAATCCAAAAAAATAAACAAATTTGAAAAATTTACATTTTTTTATATAATTAATCACGCACTTCTAAAATACAATCTTGGTTTTATTACCTACTTAAAACCTTACATACATATTTAGTAAAAATTATTGATATTGTTTTAGTATTAACATAAAAATTTATCTGCGATGTGTGTGAAAAACACGAGTGTCAGCCATTTTTGTATTTCTTTTTTTTTATTTTACTGACAATGGTATAAATTTTACTGACAAATACTGTAAAAATAACTTATTTTATCAAAATAAATCAATATCATCACATTCATCATTCACCATGCAGCATGCAGTATCTAGATTTAATTACGTAAAAAATGAAATGGGTTCTGAAAACGGATTAAAATATATAAAAAAATAGGATCAGCTTTCGCTTTTAGTAGAATTTGTTTTCCCGTGAAATTAATTTTATAATCTTTTTTTCAATGAAACGCTTTGCCGATTAAAGCTTGTTTTTCCAATATGTTTCATTTCGATTTCTGTAATACGATTTTGCGTAAACTGATGTGTAGGTTAGGCTTTTGAGTACCTACTTGGGACCTACAATAATTATTTTTAGCCTTATGTATAGTACAGTCGCTATCAGATATTATATCGAAGTAGCCACAGTGCTTACAAATATCTGAGCACTGCAATCGTATACAATATTAAGTCTCGTGGCCATAATAATGTATGAAAATGGTCACGTGACTTTTCGTTCGAGTCTGTCATTCATATACATTCATAACTTATCGCTTATCGTATACGATTGCAGAATGGCAACTTGGCTAGACCTGCAGCCTGCAGGCCTGATTGTTTGCATTGTATTTTTGAGTACCTAAATACCGTAGCCGCTTAGATATATTATCTGAAGGCGACTGTACATACTTATATAAATAGTTTAGTTTTAGTTTAGTTTTTGCATTAAATACTGTAGGTACTAGTGATAATATTCTGTACTAGTGGTATTATTTTGTACTTTCAGCATTTAATGAAAAAACTAAACTAAAGAAAATATAATTCGAACGAGTACCAAATGAGTATTGCAGTTAGTATATATATAGATACATACCTACATTCAAGCAGCCGGTTGTTTGTATATACTAACTGCAATACTCATTTGGCGATACTCGTCAAATATTTATATATATATATATATATATAAGTAAGTCGCCAAATATTTATATATATATATATATATATATGTATATATATATATATATAAAGGGTGGCCAAAAATAAGTGCATTTCCGCTGGTAGTGAGGTTTTGGGAAGCAGAATAAGCCCTTAGGGGACTTTTAAGAAAAAAAAAAATAAGTTTCATTAGTAGTTCTAATTATTTATAGTACCTACCGAGCTCCTAGTAGGTAGATACATATAAAAAAAAGTATTCTGAAACTATACATATAATACGTTAGATCAGTTAGATGTCACATACCTACCAAAGAAATACCTAGTTTACCAACGTTTTCAGAAACTTCTAAAAACCTCGTAGGGTACAGTATTGGGCAAAAAGTAATCTGATTACTCCTTTTAATTACTTTTGTATGTGTACTTTGTAATCTAGATAACCTACACATACAAATGTAATTTACAAAAGTAATCAGTAGACCTATCCTGAGTCCCAAAACCTCACTGGCTGCGGTAATTCACTTATTTTTTGTATGTAATAATATAGATGATTGTTTCAAATGTGTGCACAATGTTTACCCCAAAGGAGCACGCTTGGAGGGACAGGAGAGTAGATGCTTACGAACGGAAAATTCTCACAAGATTTTTTTTTCATTTCGTTAAAGCAAAAAGGCTCGTATCGAGGGGCTCATAAATGTTTTATTACTTTTATACATTTTATACGACGAACACGCGCGTCATTTAAGCTAATATTTCAACTTCTTAAACTGCGTAACATTGTCTGTAATTTAGCGTTGGCAATAAATTATCACATAAAATAGTAGGTAATGGCACTTTTATATCAAATGTTTCGATAAATAATAAAATAAGGGCAGTAAAACAAAGGAGTCGCCGCTCGGGGTATCGTTAAAATATTACGATCGGCCAATATCGGGGGATGAAATCTTTAATCGCACTGAGTTTTACGCAGAAGTTTGGGAGGTCTGCGGCGACCCGGCGAGACGAAAGATAAGCCAGCCATATTCCCCCGGGGCATCAACCAGTGTAACTATCCCCTGCTGTCCATAATGACTGTACATAATCGTAGACCACACTTAAACTGGTTGTCTTGTGATTGAAGAGATAGTAACATCAACCCTGAACGACTTTTGGACAACTAAATCATATGCCGTAAAACCAATCGACCAGACCATACGCGAGGCTTGCTGCTCGATTACCTACACTATACTACCGATAAGTATAAATATAGTTTTATCTAATTTAAACTAGAATCCTTCTAAGATATTTTTCATTAACTTTGAGCTAGCTAGGTTTCACAGGAATAAAATTCTAGGGATATTGCAAGTTCCTGGGCGTATAAGTTTTCAATGAAGGATTCTTCAATTACCTAGAGATAGGTTTACCTACCTTCAATGAAAAGATGAAAAGAAAATCAGTCGAACATTTTGCTTTCATGCGTTTTTTGTATTGGTAACTCTGGGAGCACTCACATAGCTTTCAGTAGAATATGTATAGGGTGACCTCGGAGACTTGCTCAGTTTTATAATTTATTTACTCCACTAACAACTGTTACTATTGCCCTGGGTCTCGTTAAAACACAAACCTATACAAAATTTCAGATCAATCGGAAACCGGATAAAAATTATGCGATGAATTCGAAGGATGTACTCGTAGATAGGTATTTTAAGCTAAAAATGAAAAGGTAAGTATGTGAATGCGCTAGATTCGCTACAATTTCGTAAATATTGACGGTAAATACGTACTCGCGTTTGGTACTTGACTAATCTTCTACTAAGGGGAGTAAGGGGCGAACGGTAAACAACATCTTAACCGGCCCAAATGTCAACCTCTCCTGCCCGCGTCGGTGGTTCGTACGAATAGCCGGCGGCGGTGGTTCACAGCCATCGCGGTGCTCCCTGCTGGATAACGGACGAGGCTCTGGCGACCGAGCAATTGGCGGTATAACCAAACACCTGGCTGGGCAACTGGTCGGAAGAGGCTTCAGCGGCCTTGGGGGCTAAATACCTTCTAAAATGTCTGGTGCAGAAAGCAAGGGGAAACTACTGCACTATATTCCCAAAGAAAGTCATCATGAAAGTTTCGCAAGACAATAGTAAGAAATGGCCATGCAATCCGTCTAGCAACCGGCGCCGTACTGCGTCCGGGGCAGACGGTGTGAAATATGCTACCGGCCATGCGGCTGTGGGAGACCAGGCACCGCAGGGAAACATAGCTACTGGAAACGTTTACAAGCTACGAGTGATCCAGAGAATAGGAACGTGGAATGTACGCGGGTTACTCATGCCCGGGAAACTTGACGTCTTGGAGAGAGAGATAGCAAGATGTGGCGTTAACATGTGTGGACTTAGCGAGACTCATTGGAAAGGCCACGGTCATTTCCATACAGAAAAACATGTCATCTACTTCTCGGGTAAAGAAGACAGCAGCAAAAATGGTGTTGCCTTCCTAGTACCAAAACATTTACAGAATTGTGTGCTAGGTTATGAACCTGTAAGTGACATAATTATAAGTATAAAACTAAAGGCGACACCTATAAACTTGAACATCGTGCAAGTCTACGCGCCCACAAGTGCTCCCAGTGATGATACTTTGGAGAGGTTCTACACAGAGCTAGAAACGACTATCTCAAAGATCCCACATAGAGAAATGCTCATGGTAATAGGTGACTGGAACGCCAAAATAGGAGAAAACACCCAGCAACTAAGCCAAATTGTAGGTCGGTTCGGATTGGGCCAGCGAAACGAAAGAGGCGAACGCCTCATACAATTCGCCGCCGATAACAACATCACGATCGCTAATAGTCTCTTCCAGCAACATCCCCGTAGACTGTACACTTGGACATCACCTGACGGCAAGTATAAAAATCAAATCGATTACATACTCGTTAAGACAAGATGGAAGACCTCGATCAGAAATGCCCATACTCTTCCAGGAGCAGATTGTGGTTCGGACCACCAATTGCTGATCGCAAAAGTGAAACTTAAACTAAAATCAGCTAGAAAGGTGAAGAAACAAGCAAGGATGGAGGTGAAAGATACTACCAAGTTTAAAGCAGCACTCGACAAAAATTGGGATCAGTGGACGAACGCAGAGTCAATCGAGCAAGACTCAGACGAGTTATGGGCAAAATCGAAGGCTCTCATAGAGAGTGCTGTAAAGGAGTGCCAAACTCCTGCAGTTTCTCGAAAGCGACAATACTGGATGAGTGACAACACCCTGGCATTAGTTGAGGAGAGGCGAAGAATAAAAGCAATGGGCGCTCCTGTGGCTTCGATAAATGAAATCTCTGCTAGGATCCAAGCTGGCTGTAGGCGTGACATCAACTCCAAGCTACGTAACATCTGTGCCGAAATCGAGATTCATGCTGACAAATATGAAACCAAGGATCTTCATCAGAAAATCAGGTCCCTCACAAAAACCCTCTCTTCCAAAACCTGGGCTATTGAGAACTGTAATGGCGAGCTGGTTACAGAGATAGATAGGATATCCGAAACATGGAAAGACTACTGTCAAACGCTATTCCAAGATCCATACTCTCGAGAGTTCTCCTCAACAGAACCTGTAGAAACTGATCTGGAACCAGATATTCTTCTAGAAGAAGTCCGTGCTGCAATCAAACACCTAAAAAATGGGAAAGCTACTGGCACAGATGTTATCCCAATAGAAGTTATCAAGGCGGCAGGAGAACATGGTGTCCAAATGTTCTATACGCTGTGTAATAAAATCTGGATGACCAGCACGTGGCCAAAAGAGTGGGTTCACACAGTTTTCGTTCCTCTACATAAGAAAGGTTCTACAAAGACATGCAGTAACTATAGACTTATTGCCTTAATATCCCATGCAAGTAAAATACTGCTGCATGTCTTGAACGAGCGACTTAAAACATTCCTCTCAAAAGAGATTGCTCCCGAGCAGGCTGGCTTCGTCAAGGGTAAAGGGACACGCGAGCAGATCTTCACGGTGCGCCAGATTATTGAGAAAGCTCGTGAATTCAACAAACTTACGTACATCTGTTTTGTTGATTTCTCCAAAGCGTTTGACTCCGTAAAGTGGCCGATTTTGTGGAGATCTCTAATCGACATGGGTACACCAAAACACCTTGTCCACTTACTCAGGTGCCTATACGAAGATGGAACAGCATCTGTCAGAGCAGACGAAGTCTTATCGAGCCACTTCCATCCAAGCGCGGGAGTACGCCAGGGTTGCATAATCTCACCTCTGTTGTTTAACATCTACACAGAGATGATAATGCGGATTGCCCTTGAGGATTGGACGGACGGCGTAGTGATCGGTGGTAAGAGGATCTCAAATCTAAGATATGCGGACGACACAACCTTATTCGCCTCTAGTGCTCGACATATGGAAGATCTACTGCGAAAGATGGAAGCCACTAGCCTTGAATTTGGGTTACGGATAAATCGCGCTAAAACCAAGATGATGATCGTCGATCGTGCCAATAACAACTCGCCAGAGGTTACACATATAGGAGATTGCGAGGTCGTCCAATCGTACATCTATCTTGGGGCGTTGATAACCAACGAAGGCGGATGCGTGGATGAAATCAAGCGACGCATGGCGATCACTAGGTCTGCAATGGGGAAGATGAAAAAGATATGGGGGAACAGAAACATTACCAAAGCCACTAAGACGAGGCTCGTGTATTGTCTAATATTCCCTATATTT
Source organism: Thaumatotibia leucotreta (assembly GCA_025490895.1). Classification (NCBI taxonomy): domain Eukaryota; kingdom Metazoa; phylum Arthropoda; class Insecta; order Lepidoptera; family Tortricidae; genus Thaumatotibia; species Thaumatotibia leucotreta. The sequence goes on along the minus strand of JALPQI010001581.1, from coordinate 69,038 downwards.
TTGTATGCATCGGAAACGTGGACTCTGCGGGAAAGCGAGAAGAAGAAGATAAGCGCTCTAGAGATGTGATGCTGGCGGAAAATGCTTGGAGTGTCTTGGACAGAGTTTCGCACAAATGTGTCCATACTAGAAGAACTCGACATTAAACAGCGCCTCTCATCAAAAGTACAAGCGCGTATACTAACCTTCTTCGGCCACATATCCCGGCGTGACAATAACTCCATAGAGCGTCTCGTAGTGCAGGGAAAGGTTGAAGGTACCAGAGCACGCGGAAGGTCTCCAATGAGATGGACAGACCAGATCAAGGCAGCAACAAACTACCCCGTTCATGAATGTACCAGAAAGGCTGCGGTTCGTGAAGATTGGCGCCGCATCACGAAACTTGTCACTCGTCGGAACACTGATTGATGACCACGACCATTCTAGCGAGAGTGCAACGACTAAGAAGAATCTTCTACTGTTTGAAAATCGGCTGTCAAAACATCTAGGTAAAATACCACAAAGAAAACAATATACTTTATTTAAAATAACAGGAGCGAACATTAAATAGTAGCGCACTACTCAAACTCGGTCAATATTCCAATCTACCACTCATCTGTTCCAGAATTTACCACCGCGTTTCAATATCACGAAACGATGTTATTGACAGGGCGAGTCAATATACGCAACGAGAGAGAAGGAAATGAATCCCATAAGTCGTGGCAACACTGTCCAGTTCGTTATAGTATATGGAGGACCCAACCATTTCGTCCGCGTTTTATCGCCCGATTTGCGTACAAACAAAATTGCAGGACATACACTGAAAAACTGTACAGACGGAGCGAAGATATAAAATGTGGACTCGCCCAAAGTCATCTCCTGCGGAAATTTGTGCTCGCTGCAGATACTCGTGTCTTGCTTTGGGTAGGTGGTATAGCTATATAGATCTAAATCGCAGAAAAGTTATCTTTGATAGCTGGACTCGGGCGGTTAAGCATACATTTGTGAGACCAACCGACATATTTTTGAACTAGGATTGAACGACAGCTTCGTTAAAAACGAATCTGCTTGAACTTATAAGCAGTTTCAAGTGGTAACTGTAGGTAGGTGGTTATAATTTCAAATATAATTAGGCATATTAATTAAGTACCTGGTGAGTAGGTATAGGTATACTTTATGTAGCTACTACTTTTACATTAAGTTTATTTTGGGAAAAAATATTGATAAAAGGTAAGGTGATATTTCTCTATCTAATATTTCATTATTAATGAATTAGAAAGGTGTCAATTAGAATATAAACAAATAAAAGAATATAATATCTCTTAAATATATTTTATGACGTGATTACTTTTTATGAATTACCGTAAAAATGTATCTACGTCACATCCATGTCAAAATTCAATTCATTTTTTAATATCTGTAAAGACTCGTATGATTAAATAATAACATGTTACGAAGAACATGTCCATAACATACTCGTAAAATCGAATGACGCATCAAAAATAAATCGGGACGGTAAACAATTCGAACACAAATCAAACACAAGGCGAAGCTCAAAGGACGATATTGCCAGCCAATTGCGATTATATCTATTCGGCATCCATAGCTACTCGTACTTTTTAGCCGGTAGCGATCCGAGCGGCCGCGGCAGGGGCATTTATAAGGCATAAACCCTGAGATAGCGGCAGTAAAACTTGGAACTGAGGCAATATGCCAGCTCCCTATTGCGGGTCCTGCTTTGTTTTAAAACGACTAGGCGGCTACATTGTCGATACAGCACTGGCACCCCATCCGCGAATACAATCATCGTAAACGGAGCCCCCACATAGTAACTGTGTTATGTCGCCGCGTGTGAACAGCCGCTGAAACAAAAGTATTCCTACATCATAAACCTATTGTTACTAAGTAGGTCCGACAGCCGCAAACTTAATGGATCGTTAGATATATCTATCGAAAATAGAGCTACTTAGAGACAGTATTATGTTCCTAATATTTTGATACCACAAATATGATATCATAACTTTTTATAGCGAAGCCAAATAGTGTCATCAGTTTCCCGAATGGTCCCAAAGAAGTATCACTCTATTACGGCGGAATAATACCGTCGCTCCCAAATCCGTTTATCGCTACAGTGGTAAGACCCTCTCGAGGCGGTTCAGCCTGTTTAGATACATTGCACTCGATATACTTTACTCAACCAGGGAGTTTCGGGCTCCCTTCCCACAATTTTGTACGGCCGTTTCGACAACATAAAAACAAATAAATTTTGTAGAACAAATTCAAGGCAAGTATTCGCTGTTGTTACGTGAATAATGAAATATTTTCGCTATTCAAAAACACGGTCTTTGTATAGAATAAGAATGATAAGCAAAAAAGTTAGTTCATATTTTAGAGAGCACGCTATTGGTCCGCCCTCCTGAAGGTTAATGTAAAAGCGATTCCATGTATTTCCATTCATCAGCTGGAGCGCAATTCCTCGTTGTTTTTTGATGCTTCGTGAGATGGTAAGTCTATTGAAATTTCTAAGATATATACCTAGTTGCAGTATTTGCAACGAAAATTAGGCACCTATTTACTTTATGTAAGTGTGTACTTAACTACTTACGTAGACGGGGTGCACTTACAAAAATATTTAAATAGGTAAATTACTTCGCTCATCATCGCTGTGGCTAAGTACACCTAACCATAATTTGATAAGGCGTTATTACACTTAACATAAGTACTGGTTTTGGTAAGATTACCCTGGTTATAAATCGTCAGTTTAGGAAGTTATCGGAAGACGAAAATTTGGTTCCATTTAACAAACGATTTTTAATTGCTTAGCAAAAATAGGTACTAGTGACTACTCGTATTTAAGAGCTCATTGAGTATCGAATTCATTTAAAAGAAATTAGGAGATTTTTATTTATTAACGGTTTTTGTAAGGGTTAACCTACGTGTACGATCGGCCCAATACATTTTTTTTTGGGAAAATATATCATTTTTATTCATGAACTTTATATTTTTGATGGGGAAATAAGTAAAAGGTGTTTCCGAGCCGGGAGAATTATTCTTTTATTCTGATAATGAAACTTTGTTTAGTTTGTCTATTATTTAAAACCGAGTTTAGCTTTTGGACAAATAAGTGAATTTATGCTGTTTCAACGAGGAAAAGGTAACAAATAGCGAGCAGCATAATCCTTCAGTGAACAGTCTTTTAAATGATTATATTTTATTACCCAATATTTTGATAATATTTCTATCTAAATATTTTCTAAGTCGTCATGTCAAAAGCATTTATATAAATGCCTCGAGTTTGCGTCCAGATCGTTTGTTATTCCACGCCAAACCAAATCACGACCGAGCGACCAATAAAAACAAATTATACCTACGTGTGACATAATTCAATGCAGAAAAACGGGAATAGGATAAAATCTAGATTCGCGATAGTTTTCCCAGGATATAAATTGACGCTATACGAAGCGTGACGACAGCGATACTAACTCCTGACTATGGACGCTCGTAAATTCTGGAAGTAACCGACCACCGGGCCTTCGGATTTGCGTACAAATAAAACGAGCACTTTAACAACCGGAAAATAAAATGCTGACCCATTCGGCGCAACGATACTGCCGGAATGGATGATATTTTACGCTGATTAAAATGTTGGGAGTCAGTTAAAGTTAATTAAGTCAGATTCTGAACTCAAATCTTTATTCCTGTGTACGAGTATAATATTTACAAGTAAGTAAACACTTTATTGGACACGCGAAACATATAAATCACAATTGTAACAAAATAAAAGCAATGTACTAGGGCGAACTTATCCTTACAAGTGTGGGTGTAGTTATCTACTTAGATATACCTACTATATTCAATGGTATGAATATAAAAAAGGTTTGAATCTTTTTTAAATTGCTTGAAATTAATTAAACGCAATACTTAAAGGCTAATAAATATTACTACTAGTAATGTCAAAGTCAATCCTCATATGTCTCTGAGTAAGGAAAAATCCCTTAATATCATCAGTAGTTATGAATTACTGTAACTTCTAAATAACGATTTTTCAGGAGATTCCAGAAACAATAGGGACAATATAGAAGATAATAATTGTAGGAATTTTATCATGACTCCATTTCCAAATAAAGATGAAAGTTTCATACAACTGTAAAAAAATGTTTATAGATACGTCATTAAATTAATAAACAAACATGATTTGTTAAAATTACAACAATCTCCAATTTAATTATGAAATGGAATACACATGTTTGCAATAAACAACGCGTATTTTTGTCGGGTAAAGGGTGCGCCAAAGTATTTATAAAATTGCAACATAGAAAATTGGAACTCCGAAAATGTTTCTTATACAATTTAACATCATAATGATCGGTATCTAGAAGTAATCTTTGTTCATAATTATCATCACTTAGAATTATTTGTATTCATAATGTTGTTGTTCATACATATTTTTAGTACTAACTTTTATATTTATATAATTTTTCACTATACTTATTTTATGCTATATAATCTAATGTTATATGTATTTAATCTGTACTGGTTTTATGTATGAATTATTTTTGTTTAATTAAATATAAATCGTACTATTACTGTAAACACTAGCTACCTGCACAAATCAGGTTGTGGCAGAGTACTGTACTAAACGGGTTCCCTCTATCTGGCATAACTTTTTTTTGGTCCGAAACGCTTACTTAGGTTATAACAGACTTGGCATAATCTATTTTGGCATAATCTTAATGAGGCAGAAACATCACTTGGCTTAAATAACAATATTTCGAGCATTATTTTGTCCAAAACTATCTTGGCATATCATTATTTATGCCGAGTGTTATAAGACAGAAATTAGATTTGCATTTTTTTTGGTCAAATTTGTTGTGAGGGTGAAAATTTCTGCAGTGAGCGAGCGAAGCGAGCGAACAAAACCTTCCGGGGCAGATCCGACTCGGATAGGTTAGGTTAGAAGACTAAGGCGGGAGCTTTGCTCCCGCCTTAGTCTTCGAGGTTATTTTTTTTTAGCAAACTAGAAAGTACTCAGCTCAGTAACACAGTACCTAGGTAACGTACAGAATATTACTACGTCGATTATATTGAGAGGTTGTAATTATTCCTTCTCTGTTATGCTAAAACAAACTATACCGATATTTTTTATGCACATCCAGATTAGGCCTCATCATAAATAGGAGCATCGAAATTATGCTCGAATAATATTCGAACAACTCGAAATCTGCCACAACGAATTATGCTAAAGTAGAGTATGCCACAACCTTACCGTTTCTGCACAAAGCCCATTATGACGAATTACATAGTTTATGTCATATAATTATTCATAAAATAATTATGCCACAACAGGGTGAACCTAATGGGAAAATGTTTATAAATTAACAATTTATTTCAAATAACTTTATGGGTATAGATTAATCTACTTGACGACTTTAGGAGGATAAAATTTCGAAATAAAAATCGTTATGAACATTGTAGGTAGAAGAATAATTTTTAGTAAGAAAAAAAGTATGAGATAAAATTTTCGGAGTAATGATGATTATGAGTAAAAAACGGTATTAGTAAAAAAATTCGAAGAAAAAATTGTATAAGTGCCAATATGGACCCCGGGTAAATAATAATATACCTGCTGACTTTATTTAAAATGCTGTGCTACTGTGGACATAATTTCTACGGGTGAATCATAGATTAAGTAATCCATCGAGGTTACAAACGTTTTATAGGTACCTACAGGTCATACTATGCTACTTTTAGTATAGGACGAACCCCTAAATCTACATTTTGTATAGGAAAGTCATAAATTTGTTTTCGCCATTTCGGCGTTCGTCCCATACTGGAAGTAGTTCAATATAACGTGTGTGCGAGATTATTAGTCATTCATGTAGGTAACAATGTTGCATGAAATAAATAAATGATTGATTGGTAAATTAGCAACTACGCAGCCCATACTATACCTATAGTATGGACTGCGTCATTCCATGTGATTTCATCAAATTGAAGTTTTTATAATACTCAAATCAATTTTTTAACAAAAAGTTAAAAGTTCAAGTGCCAAAAATATATTTACACAACATTAATATCAAGGCAATAATGCTGCGTAAATATATTTTTGGCACCTAATCCGTAATGATATCTTTGACGTCGATTGTACACCCTGTAGGTATATTAAAATCTGTCTCCGTCTAAGGCACTTAAGTACATATAATAATACTCAGATAGGGACCGCAATACCTGGACCCGACTAGTCCACAGCTACAAACAAAGATGGCTTCCACAATAGAAGGTTCTCTCATTGTCTCTGTTCTCGTTTTGATTTACCATGCCTTTGTAACGTTAACCAACCTGAAATTGTGTATTAAGAAAGCCGCTACCTAAAGCAATAAATTATCACGGTATCTACTTAAACAAACGTATATTTTAATGGTAACAATGCAGGCAAATTGCATTTTTAGATATGAATCCTAAAGCTTCATGTTTTTACAAGATAACTAGAATGGGTTTTATAAGACCAATTTTCAACCTGACAAGTAGGTGCTATGTAAGATTGTGTGCGCGCGGTGCCTTATCTTTCGGTTTATGGATCCTAACTTCGGTTCACGAGGCAAGAATCAGGCATTACAATCTAGTAAAGGCGGCACTCACCTGTTTTGATTTAAATAAAAGTCACCTTAACTTGAGAAAAGGTTCAGTCACGTTATGGGCCGGTTTGGGTATTTAGTATTTACTGCGACCATGTAAACATGGAAATCTAACGCAAGTTCAAAAATTCCCCCAAAAACAATTGTATAATTGAGCCGAGATGGGAAGGACAGCGCTTTTCTTAACACTGCGCTTATTTATTTCGGTCAATGTTCCATCTTTGACAAATACAAATAGAATGGAGAATATAGCCAATCAAAACTTTGACGGATCGATAACAACTATTGTTAAATAGCGGTTTACAGTGGCGTATCCAGGGGGGGGGGCTTACAGGGGGGGCACGTGCCCCGGGCGCCGAATCAGAGGGGGCGCCAAATCGGCCAAAATTTTTGATATACTTTTGCATAATTTATACACGAGAAAAATGAAAGTTCATAAAATGCTAGACTGGTACATTTTTCCCGAGCGTCAAATTAGGAGGGGCGCCAAATTGGCAAACTTTTTTGATTTTATTGTGCATAATTTACATATGAAGAAAATCTGTAGGTATGCATAAATTTTAAAATTGTACATTTTGCCCGGGCGCCAAATTAGGGTGGGCGCCAAATCGGCCAACATTTTTGATTTCCTTGTGCATAATCAACACATAAAGAAGATCTTTACGGGTAATTTAAAAAAAATGCTAGATCGGTACATTTTCCACAGGCGCAATATCAGGGGGTGCTCCAAACCAGCCAAAAATGTTTATTTCCTTATGCATAATTTACACATAAAGAAATCAAATTAGACTGGGCGCCAAATCGGCCAACATTTTTGATTTCCTTGTGCACAATCAACACATAAAGAAAATCTTTAAGCGTAATTTAAAAAAATGCTACATTGGTACATTTTCCACGGGCGCAATATCAGGGGGGGGGGGGGGGGCTCCAAACAATTCCTCATGCATTAAGTTACACATAAAGAAATCAGAAATGTTTACTTATGCCTTAATTCACAAAATCAAGAAAGATCAAATTTAAAACTTTATTTCAGAAAATCCGTTCTGTATTTTTTAAATTATAACGGAATTATAAGTTATGTTATAAATTATAAAAACGGAACCCTTATAGTTTCGCCATGTCCGTCTGTCCGCAGCATAGCTCAGTGGCCATTAATACTAGAAATATGCAATTTTGTACAGGTATACATATTAATCATGCCAACAAAGTGGTACAATAAAAAAAAAAATCGGGTGTGTCCCCAATTGGTGAAGTGGAGATGTTTTATTTTATTTGCTGTAATTGTATAGGGTGGGTTATCATTGAATAGGTCTCTTAAAAAGAATAAGGGTCTTGACAGAAAAGAAAGCATTTTTCTAAAATCGCTCCAACAAGAAAAAAAATTTGTGTAATTCCCCCCTCTAACTTTTGATCCGTGGGTCCAAAAAATATGAAAAAAATCATGAATCACTGTGCTTAAAGAATAATTTAAAATAAAACAATTTTGAACATAATCGGTTCTAGTCCGTGGGCTAGTCGGCCTGAAATTAGAAAACGGTATAATTTGGGGGTACCAAGTGTCCTTTTTACAGTAGTTAGACATATTCATAAGGATGTTAAAAAAGTATGATAGACATCTCAAAGTGGTAGCTAATAGGCATACGGGCTATTTCAAGATTTCCGTTGTATGACAGGTATGGTTAAAATTAGGAGGTACAAATGTTCCTTTTCACGGCTGTTAGGTAAGCTTATAAAAACGTCAAAAATGCAAGATTGCCATTTATAAGTGCTACCTAACAAAAATGGGGGCCAATCAATGATGGTGGATCTCAAATTTTACAAAATCAAGTATATCTCGAGAACTATTAAATATAACTAATTACTCTCTTGAACAAAATTAAAGGCATATCTGTAAGATTCATATTTTTAATTTACACCATATTGCTAAAACCAACCAATAATTAATTATGACCAAATTTATGAAAATTTCGTGATTTTGTTTTTTTTGTGTCGTGTTTTTACATAGTAGTCATGACGCTAGAAAAATTAAAATTTTTTTAAAGATAGTGTATTTAATAAGCTTTAATTTGATGTATATAACTTGTTGGCGGTATAAAAAAAACGACCCATAAAAAATATTTAAATGAATTGTAGTCATATTCCACCGTATACTTAGTGATTTAAGAGGCGATTTTTTTTATATTTATCAATCTTGGTTATTTGAAATAAGCACTATTATTTACGAGTGGCACTTCCATCGCCTCTTGGTTATTTTGTTAGGTAGCACTTATAAATAGCAATCTTGCATTTTTGACGTTTTTATAAGCTTACCTAACAGCCGTGAAAAGGAAAATTTGTACCTCCTAATTTTAACCATACCTGTCATACAACGGAAATCTTGAAATAGCCCGTATGCCTATTAGCTACCACTTTGAGATGTCTATCATACTTTTTTAACATCCTTATGAATATGTCTAACTACTGTAAAAAGGACACTTGGTACCCCCAAATTATACCGTTTTCTTATTTTAGACCGACTAACCCACGGACTATTCAGCCGTTTTTGAATAACTACGTAACCTTACATGGAGCATGGCCCAACATGCTCTTGGCCGGCTTTTTCTTATTAACTATCCACATTTTTTTTTAATCATTGGTTTTATTTTATTAATTAAGACCCATCTTTACAGAAAATATTAATATCACTTGTTTAAATAAAAGAAGGAAATAAAAGGAATCGAAAAGTTCTTACTTTTTTTATACTACTAAGTAGGTACTTCATACCTAAAAACTACCTACTTACTACTTATTTCTAAATTAGTTTTTTATCAATCCTTCACGTTAGTTGTATACACGGTGCTCGTGAGCATTCCGAAAGATTTTAATGCTGAATTCCTGAGCATATTTAATTTAGAGTATTTAATGTTTTTTAAAATTTCCTGGATTCGGCTTGGTTCCAGAGTCAATGAACCTTTTTTCGAAAGAAGTTTTTCGACGTAACTCGTCACAAAACTTCTTTTTGATTATTATGCTACCACAATGTGGTGTAATATTACCGCACCTTTTGCCTGAAACTCAAAAAAGAAGAATAGACTTGACGAAAAAACCTGTCCCAAAAAAAAAATTTTTTACAAATTGTTGTTATGATAAAAAAAATATTGGAAATGTTAAAAAGTATTCAAAAATACAAAAAAAAGAATAGTACATTTCCTAACTAGTGCGGGAAAACTTTGTTTCGGCGAGGGTGAAAGTTGAAGCCCGAGTGAAACGAGGGCGACAATCACCCGAGTTAAAAAATAGTTACGTTAATAATAGTATAATAGTTACGTAGTTAGTTAGTAGTAACGGTCGGTAAGCGGAATACTAACTCGAGTCATAAAACTACTTCTAAAACTCTCGTTAGTAATTCCGTACTTACCTCCCTTGATGCACACAATGTTTTTCATCACACTTGCCCACAAAAAATAAGTTTTAGGACATAATATTACTAAATGACGTACTGAAATTTCTATTACTCCCTAGGGAATTTCACTTTTCTATTACACCCGCTACGCGCGCAAGCAATCGCGCGCTTAGACAGCAAGTGTGATGAAAAAGTTTTTGCACGTGTAAGGGACGATTTTTTCATAACAAGTGCGTCAAAAAGATAAATTTCCGCGCGCGAAGCGTGCGCAAAGTTCGTTTGTGCGCACTAGTTAGGAAAACATTTTTTTTTTGTGGAATTTGACATTAGGTCTCATAATATTTTTTGTTTATTTCGATGTCTAGAATGCATAATTAAAATCTTTCTCAAAGCTCACGAGCACCGTGTATATAGATAAAATCACTGCTGGCCATCTAAAGTCACTAAATGTCTTGTTAGAATGTACAGTATAGGTACAGTATGCCTAAATATACCCAAACATTGTAGTTCAGGTAACAAACATAAAAAAGAGATATACCTAGTCGAATTGAGAACCTCCTCCTTTTTTGAAGTCGGATGAAAATCAACTTTTTTTTCTGCCTAGTAGGTTGAATATAATCGTGATATTCGTGATGTATTGCAGAGGGGATGACACTTGTAAACTGCTGTAGTATTTAGCTAAGTACCTACTTGTAAGTCGATGGTGTTTACTATAGGCGTATTACGTTGTTTTGTGTTTTTTTATGTTGATTGTAAGTTATTTTTATTTCGCAATTAATTTTCGCTAGTTGGGAATTTTTAACTAGTCTAATCGTGTCGAACCCTCTCATTTATTTGGCACGCACGTTTCAATAGGTCGTCGTAGGCATGTGCTCTTGTTTCGTATTACTGATGCTTACCTGGCCTAAGCGAGTTGATAACTCAGAAGCCATTGTAAATTGGTGCTAATCTGGAAGTTTAACCATTTCGACGCTACGTCAAATACCAAAGATACGTTACCAAACTGAATTTGAACTTTACGCACGTGTGTATAGGTCTATATTGCTCTGAGGACCGTGACTTATATATTGGTATTTGGCGTGGTGCCTGTGGTGCAGATATGTAACGTCCTAGAGTCTAAGCTGCATGATGCATGAAGCGACAAAAATCATCAGGCATCGCTCGGTTTCATGGAGGAGGGATGACACGAGTAGCGTTACCCTCGTCAAAAAAATGAGCACCAAACGATTACTGGTTAAAAATAAATAATACTGGTAAGTAATATAAAAGAAGTAACGCAAGAAGTGTCGAAAAGTATTAAAGGTACCTATCTACACTGTTAGTTGGCAAATGACACGCATCATCAATCCTCGCAACTAAATACGTATATTCGCAGTAGTAAGAATAAAAGTAGTAAAAATAATCCAGTTCGCAGTCACTCGATGTAGGTACCTAAATGCCACTGTTAGACACTGCTGCATAACAGACGGTGTTAGGCGCTGATCCAGGACTTCGTTGAGGAGGGGGCACTGCCCTATGATATGATAGTAATATATACTTAAAACAGCACCTAGGCATACATAAGTCCAGTGTGAGGGGGGGGGGGGGCAGTGCCCCCATTGCCCTCCCCCCTGGATCCGTACCACGAACTTCTTTTAAAGTCGTAAATTTCATGCATATGTCTCTATCACTCCAGTTACGCCTCAATTAGAGTGACAGACAGCGACGTCCGTAAATTACTATTTTCGCTATAAATACGCGCTATGTCCCCAGGAGATAGGACTAAAGGCCCGGCCACGACATTTGTCTAAGGCGACCAGCGGCGAGCGAATCCATGAGTTGGAGCGGGATGCCGATATGGGTACTCCCTCTCGCATGTATGGTTTTCCGCTAAGCCGGTCGCCTTAGACCAATGTCGTGGCCGCGGCATAACAATCTTAAGCACTAGCCCCCTTATTTATAAACGTCTCTAACTTAACAAGTTAAGTATTAATTGTTTGTCCATTTCGGTCTTATACACATATTAATAAGACAAAAAATATTTAGCTTCTTTCTAAGTTAGGAGAAGTTTATGAATAAGGAGGTTCTCCACCGAGCGATACACTCTTATATCGATTAGAACATCTGAAACGCGTACGGCCGTTTAATATTTCACGTACGACCGGCGCCGGAATGCGAACGGAACAATTTGCCAATAATCCTATCCCAGAGCAATAACTGAGGTGGCGGGCACCAGAAATGGGTGTTATTGCCCATGAATGATTTGCGCTCATAAGACGGTCCTTTGTATCTGCTAGGTCACGTGTTAGCTAACACGTTTGGACTATGAATTGAAGTCTAATCTCGTACGAGAACAGAACACGTGTTTCAATAGTATATCTCAAATAATCTAAATACAATAGCCGATTCAATACAATAAGTAATAAGGCGCCAAGCACAGAAGATATTGGTTTACTGCTGTTTACATATGAGTAATGATTATACTTATAATAAATGACCAGGGGTTACCCCGACCTACAGTTTAGGACCTAATTAGAATCGCAAATTGCACAGTATATGATAACTGTCAAAAATCACAATCTGAACATAAACTAAAGGGTGGAAATGAGATATCCGTTTTTAATTTGAGTTGCATATTGTTATGCGATGGGGTCCAGGTAGCGTGAGACGCTAAATAACATAATATGTAAGTATAACGCCAGCTATATTCAGTTCAGTTGTCAGCCATGCCCAGTATGCCCACTCAATCAATAGTACAGTCGACGTCAAAGATATCGATAAAATTTAGGTGCCAAAAATATATTTACACAACCTTAATATCAAGGCAATAAAGTCGTGTAAATATATTTTTGGCACCAAAGTCGTAACGATGTCTTTGACGTCGACTGTACACTCTAGAACCATGTCAAAATCACAAGTAGTAAGAAATGTGTTGTAATCTGATTGATAGCGCATTTTGATATAGTTCTCAAACTGCCGAGGGATCCGATTGGTTGAATGCTGATTACATATGACACCACACCAGCAAGTTATTTCATGTTATGAGTAAAATCTCTATAATTTGTAATTTTATTGTTGTATCACATTGAAAGGCCAAATTCCTTTGCATATGCGCGGTGTTAAGAAAAGCGTATCGCAGCTCAATTGCATAATTCGTCACGGCCACATTTCAAAGTCGAACTTTATGAAAGATGTGGCCATAGTCAGCCGTGTGGTGACGGCAGTAAGAATACATACAACCACTCCAACTCCTGCGGGTGTCACTGACCATTATTTGATAAAAAATTGATGATGGCAGCAGCGTCATCATAGTGGACACACTGCGATCGCCAATCCGCTTGCCCAGCGTGGTGATTATGGGCATTTGCCTCCTAATGCGTGTATACGCATAGTTAATAGGAGAAGCCTACGTCCAGAGGCATGTTTCTCAAAACCTTGTAACTAGTAATACAAGTGGATGTCTCTTTTTAACATCATTAATAAGATAAGGACCTCCGATTGTATTGTATTACAAGTTACAAGCTTTCGAGAAATAGGCCCCAGTAGTGGACTACGTATATCATAAGCTGATGATGATGTGGCCATATTGCAAGAAACTATAGTCACTTTTACCACAAGATTATATTTTGGGATGTGGTTGTGGCCGTATAGCAGGCACGCGACGAATGGTTTTGGGAGGTTTTTTGAGGTACCTAACGTTAGATGTCCATGTTTATACATGGGCGCAGACGGTGACCATCAGGCACTGTTTACTTATTTCTTCTTCTTATTCTTTACACTCTTTACAGAGTGGTCGTCGCCATTATGTAGTTTTTGAGTGACTTGTTTAACGATACGTCGCCATTCCTCCCGTAAGGCGGTTATTCGTGAACACTCATTTATTGTGGCCGACATACTGTCTTTGATCTGATCGGTCCATCTCATTGGTGATCTTCTCCTAGCCCTGACACCTTCCACTTTTCCCTGCACAACTAGACTTTCTATGGATGCTCCTGTCAGCCTCCGTAGCCTAGTTGGTAGTGACCCTGCCTACGAAGCTGGAGGTTCTGGGTTCGAATCCCGGCGAGGGCATTATTTGTGTATTTATTTATCACAAACATTTGTTCCTTGGTCATGGCTGTTTTTGTATTTAAGTATCTATATGTATCTATCTATTATATATATCGTCGCTTGGTACCCACATCACAAGCCTTAATTGAGGTTACCGTGGGACTAGGTCGATTTGTGTGAGACGTCCCAAGATATATTTATTTATTATTTATTCTATGGATTTCATGTGATGTGTCTCGCCGAGACGAGACACATCACATGTCCAAAGAAGTTGAGGATCCTTATTTACCTACCACTCAAGTGTTCTAATCTATTCGCGAAACGTGAACCAGTCTTCTGTAGTTTTACCCACCGCGAACACCGATTAGTTAAATATTCTATTACTGTCTCCATCCGTCGGGCAAACATTAAATTTTCAGTCGCATTCGGCCCCGTCTGAGGCAAAGTGAATGTCTGTTGAATAAAGGGAACTCGAGTTTCAATTATTCTAAATCGGCGCTTCAGAGTGACTACAAGTATTTGATAACAACACGGTTTCAATGTGATACAACAATAAAATTACAAATTATAGAGACTTTATCTATGTCGGCGCAACGCCTTTGACAAAATACAAATAGAATATGCCAATGAAAACTTTCATGGATCAATCACAACTATTTTCAAATGGGGGTATAAGTTTATATAGGTTAATTATAGAAATTCCTGAGTGTGATGTGATGTGTTAAGGAGGGGGCGACATGTGTCCACAAAATTACAGGGTCGTGTTTAAAAGGAAATTTAGTATGACATGCATCTTCCATGTTTTATTTGTTCGTAGGTCATCATAATCATAAACTAAAGGGATCGGTAACTCCAAGAGGCTTGGACTCTTTAGGGACTTGTGCACTCTTTCGGTTAGTACTTCGAGAAAACCTAGGTAGCTACTTATGCATGTACCTAGATATTAATTATATTATGTATGTTAATACCTAAGTTCGTTTTAAGCCATGTAAATTGTGGGTGAGAATAAAGTTTTTATCTATCTATCTATCTACTTTCAAAGTTAAAGAAAACGCATGGTTTGTTATTTAATAAGTTCTTGTTAAAACTGTATTGTATACCTACTTCCAAACGAATTCTAAACCATTTAATAGAAAATCAACGTGCTATGCTCAATCATTCGATATTACGTTAGGATGATATACTTAAATTATGTTAAGTAATAAAATAATAGGTGTTCAAAACTGATCGTAAATTATCCTCTAATAGAATTCCTAGCGCACTGTTCAATCATCGCATTTGATAATTAATTAACTACACGCTGTAATTGTATGGGAAATGTATTAGTTCATTGTTTCACAAGCGTTAACGCATAACCAAACGTGCAACAGTGCGACGATAATAATGAGATTTAATCACACACACAAATAGGAGTTTAATCGATACAAACCGACTTAGCTGTCGCTGATTGCCGATCCAGAATACCCTAGTGAAGGTATTGTCCTAACTGCGCAGTGTATATCAAATATGTATGCCCGAAGTGATTGGGGCTGTAGTCGACACAGCGAGCTGCGAAATGGCATGAACATTGAACAAGTTGATTTGATGCGCTCAAAATATTATTCCCCAATAAGTACTTAGTCCGGCTTACAGTAGAAGATGCCAAAGATCGCTTAGGAAAGGTACCTAGGAAAGCGGACCCTGGTAAAGGCCGGGATAACGCTAAGTATAAGAAGAATAAGTATCTAGCCCAATGACAATTCTCTAACCATCTACAGTACACGTGCGGCAATCCTTTTTCTTGTCACTCGTTACGTTCTCTACCCTTAAAATCACAGGTTAATACAATTACAGGTTAAAATTTACAAAACTTATACATTGCATGGTAGGTCACCCATTTTTGTCTCCAGGGTGACGAAATAGCATTCAAATTGGATAGTTAGATATCCGCGGTCGGTTAGGAGTTTTTCGATTTTGGATAAAATGCTGAATGGCTTTCAACGGGTTATGGTGAGAGAGCACGGCAGGAATCAAGTTGAAGGGCGTTTGCATCAAGCCAAGTTGCTAACGAACTTTGCGAACGAGACGGATATGGGAAAATTTCGGGGTATTAGTAAATAAAATAGTGGAGGTCAGCTTTAATCCTTCGTTGCACACAAAACAGGGAGGAAAAATAAATAAAAAATGTGGTAAGAGTTGTCTTCGGTGACTTGTGGCTTAGTGGATTGAAAGAGGCTTGTTCGCTGTGTTAGGATAGTATATTTAAAGGGGTATAATCTGTAACGCAGTGTTAATAGAACACGATTTTCATAATTATTTTGTTTTCTTTGAGTCAATTGAGTGCTGTTTCATTTAAACTTATCTGAATTTACAAAATCAAAAATATTATTTTAATGTACTTATCTTTATTTTCAGGTTCTGTCAAGGAAAGGAAGGAAGGGATATTTTTGTATTATTGATCCATAAAGAGTTTGTGAACAATAATTCCCAACAAGGCAAACAATCATTACATTATAAATATCTTCAAATAAATTCATTCATGTCAATTCCTTTCTTAAAGAGAGCGTCCGTAACCTCTTCCTATTTCCTTAAAAGTCGCAGAAGAACACAAAAGTAGCATCAAGCAAAGAATTTGCGAGCTGTTTACCAAATTGCACAATAGCATAAGATTTCCTTTTGAATGTGGAATACTGAAATTATTGGCATGATGTGGGGTTTCGTGGTAAACATACTTCGGCGCGTGTTTCGCCTCCCGATGAGCGCACCAAGTTGCTTTGCCGAAAGTTCCCTCGGCCAACAGAGTTTAGGAGACATGGGACTGGCCTACTAGTTACGGCGAGCTTCGAAATACGTAATTTTCCAATAAAGGCGTCATTAGAGTGATAAAGATAAATATTCGAAACTCGCTGTATGAGCATCTCATTTAGCAATTAATACAATACAATACAAATAATAAATTGAGGGGTAAAATATCCTTTGTAGACATTACCGTTTTCATATTGGTCAGAGAGATTCTCAGAGTGCGTAGCCGGTATGCCAATCGCTAACGCTCAGTAGCGTAACATAGTTTTCTCATTCTGTCACTCAAACGTTTTTAGTGCCACAAAGACAGTTGCGTTTCGTTCATTGCTGAGCGTTAGGGTGCGGCTCCACTGAAACGGAGCGGAGCGGAGCTGTGGCAGCTCGGCCAATGAGACCGCATCACAGTGATTCGAATTTTGAATTTGAAGAATGTAATTGGTCAATTTTGCACAGCTCCGCTCCGCTCCGCGTCAGTGGAGCCGCACCCTTAGCGATCTTGGCTGCGTAGCATGGTACCGTACTGGTCAACAAATTGGAACCCTAGGCCACTGCACTCAGGAACTAGGTTCATATAATATAGGTAGGTATGTTAAAGTGACACTATTAAAAAATAGTAAGAAATCTTTTAGTAGTTGTCACAGTGCCATGGTCCTGGAGTGGTGTGGAGTTGAGTGTACGTTGCTTTGCCTTCGTATTGGATTGAAATCAGCTGTTGAGAAATGTTCTACAGTCAACATAAAAAAAACAAGAAGAGGAGTTATAAGCAAAAAGCTCAATACTATACTATGATTCAATGTTATGAGTTCGGAGATCATGTTCTCTATGGCATTTCACTAGATAGGATTCAACTTTTCTCGCCTTTAAACATATTTTAAAATTGTGGATTCCAATTCAAACGTGCTTATTTCTGGCTACGGTACTTGAATAACGACTTGATCATAAATTATTTTGTGACTTGATCCTATTCAAACATGTTCAAGTAGGTAAACTGGTTTATGTAATGGTTTAATTCGCCCAAATTGTGTCAGCGATGAAAACAAGACTCGTGCATGGTAGGAACAAGTCAAGTTAAGCCGCAAGTCTTGCAGGAGACGACGTCATGGAGTTTAATACGCGAAACGTGCTAAATTAGTGTTTGAACTTCATTAGCGGTTTTAAATTGTACCTACCTAAGTACCCAGTTTGCGGGCAGATAATGGATTGTAAATTTTAATAAGGGTGTGATGGAAATGCAACGAGATCTCGGGGTCTGATAGATTTCGCGATACATGTTCCAGGGATAAGATAACTGGAAATATGTATACGTCGAATGCCAATTTAAATGAGTACTGGGATTTTGCCTAGAAGATTATTTTGTTTGTTTGATGATAACATTTTTTTAAATGGTTATGATGGTTGGTAATATGTATTGTTAAAAAAACTTGGCATTTAATTATTTTGGATATAGCCAAATATTCGGCACAAATACTTAATCAGAGGACTAAGCATATTTATTTAATGAATTAGAAAATAAAAACAAAAGTTCATCATAGATACTATGTTTTGGAAACCATAACAGATAGCAAAATCTTGTCTCTATCCATGAGATCGATTTTAGTAAAAATAAAAACTGCATTCGTATAGGTACTTACAAAAATACGTGTACTCGGCCCAGGAATCGAACCTGCACTTTTTGAATAATAAAATTTCGTTATATTTCTTACATACTTAGCATCTTCGAACAAAATAGTAATCATGTAAGTTTGAATAAACATTTTAAGAACAAAATGGTCCACAGTAAAAAAGGAATAAAAACCAATAATAATATTATGTTTAAAAGATCTGAACAGATTTGTGAAGAGTTTGTGATCAGTTGCTTCGAACAGTTCTCTAATTTTATTAGCCTGTACTCAGGGGTGAAGTAAGATTACAAGGTACTCTGGGGCATTAATGAATATTCCATATAGCTATTATCTGGGATGATAATAGAATAGTAACTTGGAACTGGATTGAATCCGATTAGGTAATTATGGTAAATACACGAATATAGGGATTCTATACACACATTCATACAGGGAATTCTAGTGATTTTGATTTACATTAGCAGTAACATAACAGCGTTTCATAATAACACCTGAATTTTTTTCACCCGTTTGAAAAATGACAGGTAATTTTGGAATGAGTGTTGACGTCGTGTTATAGTACGTAGTTTAAATTGCAGTGTTTGACTAATCGGCAAAGGCCCACCTCTGAAAACATAC
Organism: Thaumatotibia leucotreta; assembly: GCA_025490895.1. NCBI lineage: Eukaryota > Metazoa > Arthropoda > Insecta > Lepidoptera > Tortricidae > Thaumatotibia > Thaumatotibia leucotreta. The sequence continues at coordinate 49,992 of JALPQI010001581.1, read as the reverse complement.
CTGCCACGTGGTGGGTATGTTCTTTGATTTGCAGGGAATGTTTCAGAGAACTGTTCTCAAGTCAGAGAAAATACGTGTGTTTTAGTCTTAGTCTACCCTTGCTTTTTAAATAACTTTGTTTCTATTGATGTTCGATGCGGATGATGTCTTACCAGAACTATTAACACTCATGTGTTTATAAACTCGTATCTTTATAAATAATGTACCTACCTACCTTATATCTACATTCGGTAGATCGTTATCAATCAATGGTATTAAATGTAGTCTTTTAACGAAGTTCAATTCTGAAACGATTTTTATAATTGTTTTGTTTCCTGGGAAAGAGTGAGTTTTTATAAATGGTGTTGGTATTTGTTTGTTTCAGTAATTTAAATATGAAAAGAAACAATTTCCGCCTTTGACAGGTTTTAGGCAGGCTTTAGATTGAATCTGGCCCCTATTTAATTTGTGTCGCCCTAACTTCGTTTTAGTTTTTTCGGAGTTATACGACCCGTAGCGTTATTTCGTCGGAAGAACTACCGATAAATTAGAAGAAAAAGACAATAGTCTAGTAGGGGAAGTCGACAACGTATGAGGGTTGGAGCGTACCCATAAGTGGGCACTAAACTTTATTGCTGTGTTTACGGCTACAGAACTACCTTTGTAGACGTTTTACGAGTCATTTCAGTTGGCTCTCTTGTACTACCTATGTGCAAATATGAATTTTAAAACAACTGTTCTGGAGGTGAAAGATGGCTGGTATTCAACAAGTTTATTTATGATAGCGACGCGGCTACATTATTGCCAAAACTGCCAAAAGATTACGAAATCAAATAGCAGCTACTGGAATGGCTTGGCTGAATTTTAAACATGCTTTATCAAAATGTTGGGGGTTGTAGGTATTGGCAGAATAATTCAAATATCTTGACATCGCAAGAACTATGTTAAAAAGATGCGTAACTTCAGATATTATTATATTTAAACCTACCTGAGTAGTTACTATCTAGGTCAAAGGTAAAAAGTAACATAAATAAGTCTTAAATATTGACGTCAAAACTTTTGAATGGCATGATGACCTTTTGAATGAACTTTTGAATGGATTTATGATGACTCCCAAATCAAATATTTTTTTTTGAATTGAGAAAACTATAGCCACTGAAGTTTTATATTAAATACACAAAACTTGACTTCACCTTTGTATCCAGCCAAATGGCCTACTCTTTTTTAAGTTCTTTCCAATTTATTAAGTAGACGCGCTGTCCAAAAAATACTGCAATGTACATTTTACATTACATTTTAGTCATAAATTCCTCGTGTATTATGTCGTGCATAATGTGAAAATTTAACTACAATAATCCCTAATCATCCCTATTATAAAACGTACTGAAATTATAGGTGCTACATTTCCAGCGAAGTCCACCAGGAATTGAGTTAATGTATTCAAAAACTACTGTTTCGTTACATCCCTAAATGAACGCGATTTTCCCCTAAACTACACGATATTAGAGCCCGAACCTAATAAGCTTACCATACGATTTCAAATACTTGTTGTTTATTCACTGTCTGTGGTTACACCCGAGGCATAATATAAAGGAATATACGGCGCTTGACGTTTCGCTAACCGCCGCAATGAGGCCGCCATAACTAGGGCCCACTTACACCCAAGCTGGCGTGGATCACCGCAATATTCGATAAAGAAATAACCGGTTAAAGTATCCGAGATAAAGATTGAGGGCTAGATTTTCCGCTGACTCTGTTCGGGCGGGCCGCGAAGCCTCCGTTTTGTATATTATCTCGCGCTACAAATCACACCGGATGTCCCGCCGAGGGGAAATGAAAATTGAGATACCGGGGAGGCATTGTGCCGTGAAAATATTTCTTCTTGATATTCTCAGGGCACGGGACAGTCGACGACGCACGGATATTGCGATAATGTTACGTCATCTCGCGAGATAAAAGCGCTTTTGATATCGCCGGATAAATTTTCACTTTCGTGAAACGACACCGCGAGGGACGTGGAGTATGGCGCTCCACATTGTTTCTGTACGATTAACCCACGTAATTGTCTCGGTTTTTAAAGGGTTTCCATTTATTATAGTTAAGATGAAAGAATATGTTTGTGAGGACGAAAGTTTTGCTTCAAATAAAGATTTTAATAAGTATTATTGTACTTTTTATTGTTATCATATTTTTTTTATACAAGATGTTTCATAATATTTTTTTTCGGTTATTGCGATGATTACTATTTTTTTATTAGTTTTATTTCAAGATGTTTATGTTATTCAATACTGAACAAACTAAACTATAATTAAGTACAAGGTAAAATAAATTTAAAAGTTCGACTGAAAGATAAAGTAAAACTAGATAAAAACTAAAATAATGTACCTAAGCCCCTGCGGCTATATTACAATACTAAAACTGCATTAGAACATTTGTGTTGTAGGCCAGTCATTTTAGCTGAAATTTGGTAAGAATCTCGGCATTCGAGATACCCAGCTGTAACTTTGTAAATAGTTCTATATTGACACCCTTAAAGTTGTCTCAAAACCTACATATGGTAGGGTGTACGCAACTATTAAATTTCAAGGTCAAAAGGTCACAAAAATCGTCTTTTTGCGCTTTTTTTGTACATATTTCTTTTCCTATGAGTTTTTTACTTTTTATATGTATGACAATATTGTAGAATACAAAATTATCTACAACTTATGCATAAACACATTTTTTATACGTTGAACCGTTTTCGAAATAGACGGCGGAGAGCGCGGGGTAAGAGCATCACTTTAGGTCAACCGGTGCCTCCGGTCGAAAACGCGCTATATATATAGTTGAATAACTATCGATAAATCAATGATTTATATTATTTATACTAACAATTTTTTTATGTTATATTTTTTTCTTCATGCTAATTAAATCTCTATTCATTAAATAATACTTATAATTTTAAAGTGGAATCCTGAGCGAAATGAGAGTTTCAAGCGTTAACGCCCAAGACAAAAATAATTTTGATACCGTGTGACATATACTTACCGTGATTACCGTGTTTCACACCAACTATGAGAAAAATAATAGACGTTATATATTTAATATTATTGCGTATAATGGATTCGTAATTGATTACGTACGCTTGCTATTTATTTTCATATTTCATTGTTATTTTTTAGGCTAGCAACAGAAAGTCCTTCAACAGAAAAGTGCCACTTTGATCCCTCCTAGCAGGGAAAAAATACCCGTATTCGAATAAGTGGTGTGAAATATAAGATTGTGTTTGTGGGATCAAAACGGTATATTTCCGGCGTGGGCGTATATTGAATCCTGAATGGAGTGACGGATTCCACAAAAGAGGAATCCTGAGCGTAATGAAGGATTCAAGCGTTAACGCCCAAGACGAAATAATTTTGATACCGTGTGACACATACTGTTTTTCACACCACCTATGAGAAAAATAAAAGATATATATCACATATTTAATATTTATGCAAATAATCAATTCTGAAGAAATTTTTATCAATTATGAACGCACTGTTTATTTTAATATTTCGTTGTTTTTTTTTAGGCTGGCAATAGAAAGTCCTTGAACTGAAAAGTGCCACTTTGGTCCCTCCTAGCAGGGAAGAAAAGACCCGTATTCGAAAAGGTGGTGTGAAAAATATTTTTTCAGCAGAGCGACTCGAATATAGGGGTTTTGCTGCTTGAAACTAGTGAGTCAAATGCAATTTTGCTGTGAGATTGAAAAAAAAACTTTCATTTTTTCCGTATCGTTGCTTATGTTAGTCGTAGGTCATATTTTCATGCTGCGGGGTGTAATGCAAACTTCGAACATTTAAACTTCATTATAATCCGTCACTTTCATTTCGTTACGAAAAAAAAGATAGATATAGAATATATTATCTCGATTCGTCATTCGACTTTGAAACCTTCGTAGTAGGCCCTCAAAAAGCGGGAATGAATAACTCGTTCGGATGCAAAATAAAATTCTACCTCATGTTAAACTTGTATAATAATAATATTTTCTTCGGTTACCACGAGGATTACACATGAAATAAAACTACGAAAACGGATAAACTCGCGTATATTACCTAATTTTAACTTCATTCCGACGTTTCGAACACTTTACAGGGTTTGTGGTCTGCGGATGACTGAGACTCCGCAGACCACGAACCCTGTTAATATACCCTGCTAATATACGCGAGTTTATCCGTTTTCATAGTTTTATTTCTTGTATAATCATATTAAACCTATAAAAAATCTTTAGGCGTTGCACTTTGTCAGTCAATTCCTTAATACCGCTCGTATCGCTGACTGGTCGCTCGGAACTGTTCTCCAAAGTCTGAACTCTCTGTTCTAGGCTACCAATACGATTACCGAGCTTCTCGACTGTGATAGTTTCTCAAAATTAGGGTTGATATTAGATAGCTCCAGACGCAATAAATATTTGTTCAACAAAAGAGCAAAGCAGATTTTTGGTGCGTGTAAATGTTGAGTCCCGAGCAAGCGAAAGATTCTATAATTGCGCGTTGAGGGATTCAAAGATACGAGATGCAAATGTGAACGCTCTCGTGTGCAAGCTCTCGCTTACATGAGCAAGGTAAGTTTTGTTAAATAAATTAATATGAAAAAATAAGTGGAATAGTTAGGAAAAAAAAATGATAAAATAGAATAATATAATTTATAAAAATGGACAAATAGTTATGATCATTGATTTATCGTTAGTTCCTCAACTATAGATGGCGCGTTTTCGACCGGAGGCACCAGTTGACCTGAAGTGATGTTTTTACCTCGCGCTCTCCGCCGTCTTTCTCGAAAACGGTTAACTGTATAAAAATGTTTTTATGCAAGAGTTGTAGAGAATTTTATATTCTACAATATTGATTATACATATAAAGAGTAAAAAACCCATAGGAAAAGAAATATTTACAAAAAAAGCTCAAAAAGACGATTTTTGTGACCTTTTGACCTTGAAATTTAATAGTTGCGCACACCCTACCATATGTAGGTTTTGAGACAACTTTTAGGGTGTCAATATACAAGTATTTACAAAGTTACAGCTGGGTATCTCGAATTCCGAGGTGAACTTACTAAAATGACTATTGGTACAATTTTTTTTATTTGAACTAAGGAGTGCAGGTATAGTTCGTTATTAGCATCATGTTATTTCTTTATCTACAAGAGGTACTTGTTTGTGCTCTGTCTAGTAAGAGAAGTGATAGTTTCCTCCCATTTATGATTTATATTATCACAATATATTTTTATTAGTGATGATAATTGTTATATTCGTGATACTAACAATAAGAAATTAAGTATACTCGTATCTGGCATCTTTGTAAACTGAATTGTGGAAAGCTTATTTGAGTATTGAGTAACTGAATGTTAACTAGGAACTAATATAGTAACACAGTTTTTAAGAGTCCGCACTCCGCAGTAAACACAATTCTCCAAGTTCTTAGTCCGCTAAGAACGGGTGGTCGAAGGGTTCAGGCATTAAGCCGCGAAAGCTGAGAACGTGGGTTTGAATCCTCGGACGTTTTTTAACTTTGTATTTTTCTTTGGTATATGCCATCTTACTTAATTTAAAATAAAATAAAAACAGTTTTTAGTCATATCATCGCCACCATATACGGCGAAGCCAACAGGGTGGTCATAAACATCTGTACACGCCGCTATTGTCAAGATGTTTTGGGACATGTTGCAAAATGATTGAGCATCATATATGAGCATAAACGCTGGATGGATTTAGTCCTGCGGTCCATGACATGATATGCACTTAAATAATGAAATATAAATAATTATCTTATTTCTTATTGAGCCGTGTGGTGACGGCAGTAAGAATACATTTGTCCCCACCCCAACTCCTCGTGCGGGTGTCGTACGAGTCGACTAAGGGATTGAAGTGTCACTGACCATTATTAGATAATATATTGATGATGGGCTGCAGCGTCATCATAGTGTACACATTACTGCGATCGCTAATCCGCTTGCCCAGCGTGGCATTTACAGTAGCGGAAAAAAAACATCATAATATATTTGTGTTTTTAAGAAATTAGTGTAATTTACTCTTTTTATTTAGTACTAGTTAGTATCTCTTTTTATTTAGTATTAGTTAGTTAGTTTAGTATGTACCTACTTTAATGAAAATCTACGGCACATCTGGAGACGCGATAAAATCGACAGAAAAATAAATATCGTTCCTTTTGACTACTATTGAAATAATTTCGTAATTACGTACGTATGCTATCTATATTCTCAGAAGTTGTCTCAATTTCGTGAGAGTAAGTTAGACGAAGCGATATATTGGAATTAGACAAGTCGGGGAAAGTGTGGCTGACGGAGCTTGCGTGATTCATTCCGTGTTCGTATGGTGACTAACGAAATAAACAAGAATGAGCAGGATAATCCGGCCAATTTCCTTACTCAATCTCCTACCAAGCAATAAAAGTATTGGTTAATGGTCCAGCCGTCTATATTGGATAGTATGTACCACAGATCCAATCACATTACTTCCAATCCATGTTGAAATTTAGAAGGCTCGCTTTTGCGGAGTCATTTTTGCGATTAAACATTTTCTGGAATTGAAGCCTGACGACATATCTTTGATCTGAAAATATAGTAAAAATATATTAAAGTAAAATATGCATGTTCAAGAAAAATAAAACAATAAGGCTTCAGTTTAATTGTGTCATGAATATCTACAAAAACGTAGGCAATTACAACTGTAATAGTAAAATTAAATATGTGGAACAAATTAACTCTTCTAAGTTTTGAACTCTGAACAAATCAAAAAATAGTACTTTACATCAGAGGCCGGGAATCCGTTTTCACGTCGAGGCATGTATAATGCTCTTCTCAAACACACAAAGAAATACAAAAAAAAATGACAATGTTGTCGAAATTAAAAAAAGTTCCTTTGAAGGCATAGGCCTGTTAAAAGTGTTATGAAATTCCATTTCCCTCCCAGTGAGTTACTGTGCCCTAAAAGCGATACTTCCGAGTCTATTTTAAGAAACGTAAAGACAATATTTCATTGCATGTTTGAGAAAAATATAACGTGATAAGTGGACTATTATTTAAGTATAGAAACACATAATAAGTGGGTATTTCTCATTTAGATTTGTGAGTTGTCACAGCCATGTACAGAAAGTATACGTTCATAATCATCGTCACCATCACATCAGCCGAAAGACGTCCACTGCTGATCATAGGCCTCCCCCAAAGATTGCCACAATGACCGGACCGGTGCCACCCGCATCCAGCGGAAGTTTATGTTACCTAGACTTAATTCTTCATAGTTTTAAATATGTTAATATTAAGAATATAGAAAGTACGACGCAGCACTTCACATACAATTATCAAAATGTTGGACTTCCTGGGTACTTAGACAAGTTACCAATCGCTAACGCTTAATCGTCAATCGTAAACGAAAGGAAGCTAACTGTCTTTGTCGCACTAATAAATGACAGAGAGGGAAAACTACAAATTGGCAACTTGGCTAGGCATCCTGGAATCCCTTCACTCTCGAACATGGTCGTGACACACCTGTCAAACTAAATAAAAATCACTCAGGGATTTGAATCGAATTTATCAAAAATTGTACTTTTCCTATAGACCCATTTGACGTGCTTGTTTAGCTAAGTGAACGTAATAAAACTTCAGAAGCTGTACCATGATTTGGCAACTAACGGTTAAGTTGGCGTTTTCTCTATACATACTCGGTACGTAAAGCAGCCTATCGCGCTCACACTGATGTATTAGAGCGAGCGAGATGGACCAGTTTACGTATGGAGTAAATCATAAATCATAAATCATAAATCATAAATCTTTATTGTGTATGGAATTCTGGTAGGTACATAAAACAGATACATTGTCAGTGTGATGGTTTCACCGAACCCTGTCTTTACAGACTTATACACATTGTCTAACAAAGCTAATTTACATATTGACATGTCACATTGCAATTTAAATAATGATTAGAATAGGTACATTAATAACAATAGGTTTACTCAATTATATAAAAATATATATATTATTTAAAACAGTACAAATAAACGGGATATTAATGTTATACAAAACTAATACGAATGTCATAGATAAATGGTGTTGTTGCCTATTACTAAATTAACGAATTACATTCCATAAATTCCTTTAAACTGTAAAAACACTTGTCCAAAAGCCATTGCTTAATTGATTTTTTAAATTCTATAAAGTTGTTACTGCTTTTAAAAGTATCTGGCAGTCTATTAAATATGTCTATACTCATAATAAAGCAGTTTTTTGAAGCCAGTTGTAATCGTGCACGAGGCCTATATAACTTGTACATATACTGTTCACGAATCACTCCAGATGCCATATCCTTCAATTCTCTAAATAAATATTTATGCTTATAAACAAATGAACAGACTTCCAAAATGTAAAGGCAATGCACCGTAAGGATTCCATGATTAACAAAAAATGGGCGACAGGAATCATCTTGCTTAAGGCCAAATATGGCTCTAATACAGCGTTTTTGAATTAGGAATACATCATGGATGTCCGTGGAATTTCCCCATGTTATTATACCATACCTCAAGACCGAATCGACATAACCATTATAAGCCGTAATAGAGGCTGTCAAGGATACCAATTGGCGCACCCTTCTTAAAGCATAAACGAACTTATTTAACGTGGAACAGATATTGCTTATTTGAGCCTTCCAGTTACAATGACAATCTATCGTTATGCCTAAAAATTTAATTTGTGACACTTCTTCAATAGATTTATTACAATAGTTTACATTAAGATTATATGTTTTAGCTCTGTAAGTGCCAAATTGCATAAATTTAGTTTTGACGATGTTAACTTTTAAATTATTTACTGTTAACCAATTTACTGCTTGATTCAAGGTAGAATTTACGTTATCATTGTAGGTGTTAAGGTCCTTTCCTTCAATAATGATGGTGGTATCGTCCGCAAACAGAATACAATTATGTGAAATAACATCAGGTAAATCATTAATGTATATTAAGAACAACAGGGGACCAAGAATACTACCCTGTGGTACACCATAAGAGTTTTCAACAAAAGATGATCGATATGTATTAACACTTTTACTCTGAGAACAATATTTTGTTGTTTCCACGCATTGGGTCCTGCCTGACAAATAACTCGTAATCCAGTCATATGCAGGCCCACGAATTCCGTATTTATATAATTTCATGAGAAGTCCCCTGTGACAAACAAAGTCAAATGCTTTACTCATGTCCATAAAAAGTGCTGTGACCGGAATTTTATTGTTAATACATTCCATAACTTGTTTGACTAGCTTGAAAGCAGCGAGGGAAGTGCTTCTACATTTTCTAAACCCATTCTGCTCATCTTTTATAACGTTATGTAAACTCTAACGTAACTAATATTTTCTTCGGTTACCGCGAGGATTACACATGAAATAAAACTATGAAAACGGATAAACTCGCGTATTTTAACTAATTTTAACTTCATTAAGACGTTTCGAACACTTTACAGGGTTTGTGGTCTGCGGGCGACTGACAATGGAGGAAATTTGGAAGATCTACCTACCTCCATCAAAATAAGAAAGATAAGTACAAAACTACCCACCAAAGAAAAATATACTAAACTACAGACAATACATTTTACGTCAGTTGTAATATGAATTAATGTAACCACCAAATGACGACTTTTCAGGAGGGCCAAGAAACGAAATGGGCATTTATAAAGTATGTTGTATCTTTTTAGTTAATTATCCTATTGAAATGATGTTTATCTTGTTTGTTTTATTTTTGAGAGGTCTATTTGATAGACAGTTACCAACTGCGAACACACTTATAGTTCAGGAAATGACTGGTGCTTACGTTAAATATTTTCAAAAAAATTTGGAGATACGTTAACAAATCAATGAAAATCATCAAAAGTGGATTTTGGAATTTTGTGTAACTCACAAATTCAAACCGAATTGCTTATGAGCCATACAATGCAGACGGCGCTTACAGCAGAGACGTTTATAAAAATATGGTGATTACATTAGGAAAGACATGTTTTGTACTAACAAATTCGTACTTACGTTAAAATATTGTCTATGATTTTTGGAAACCTTTACATACGTTAATAAAAAACGTAGAAACCTAATAAAATGGCAAAGTTTTTGTTAACGTATTCGACATTTTTTTCGAGATATCAATATTTTATATACACCGTTCGATAGAGCAGGAAATTTGTAGTCGAACGGTATACTTAACTCAATTTCGTCATTTTGGTGGTTACATTAATTCATATTACAATCGACGTTTAATGGTGGATGACTATACTAAATTTGAAAATTAAGCTAGTTATTCATTACAAGTATTTTCAGAATGAAGACAAGAGACAAAATAAATAATCTACGCCGGTTCTATCCCTACGCCTCTGACTGAGAAGTGTTTCCTTCCTTTGTATGATTGTATTGTTAGGAAGGTATCCCAGTATTGGGACCGGCAAGAAACTCAGCGGGACAACTCTTTTCAAAATAAATTTGTAGTAAATCTTAAGATCATCATGCATTAAACCGAAACATACAATTTTAACGTAACTAACGTAACTGTTACTTGGCAACTCATAGTACGGCTACCGACCCTTCGTCGCAGTGACAATTAACGTTTGGCATCTGTGTTGCTTCGTCTATTTACAACGAACTTAGACTTCGCAGACCTTTTAAACTTCGCCTTTGGACGACCTTAATAATGTTGCCTTATTGACCATTCTCCTGTAGTAATGCAGTCGGAATACCGAGGAAATGTCGGACCCGAGCAATTAGACTAAATAGTCTTTACGAACGATGAATGCGCTCAAATGGAGGAATTATTGGAGTGACAGAGACAAATGCTCGTTTACGATTTTCGATTATCAGCGCAGACTTCCAGTATCCGTACATGAGTTAGCAAGTATTGCTTATTAAATGTGTATGATATTTATCCTGGTCATTTTCCACAACTCGACATCAAATGTGCCTATTTTGGGTGTTAGCGCCGTGAGTTTAAAATAAATAAAATGAAATTCGTTTATTAGACCTATTGGATAGATCAATATGTCAGGGTACATGGAAAGGTACCTTGTTTATTGAAGAAAACAGTCATAAGGTATATTTTTAGAGTCGTCTTCGTCATTTCCATGTGGACTGACACAATTATTTTGTAAATAACAGTAAACCATATAAAACGACCTATACAAACCAAAGTTCAACTAATTACCTAATAACAATTATTACTTTCTATCCCTCTGGCTCACACCATTACCTAGACGAGTATGAGCAGGATGGACATAAAGTAAGGCTGCGGTAAAAATACTGGTCGTTACAATAAGGATAACGTATTTATTTACAACGCGGTTTTACAGTTTGCATAAACATTTTAATAGGTTATATGCTCTTAAACTCCCAAGGAGGTTAAGTGCCTATTAACTAGCGTTTATGTGGAAATTTCTCGTGACGTGAATTAACTACCTAGCACATTTTAAAAGTGGCTTTTCCAAATCAGAGATTTTATATCGTTTTACCTATATTATTATCGTAATTATTATTGTATAGGTACCGTATCGTTTAAGACTATGTACATAGAATAGAATATAGGTATACTTTGATAATGTACATCGTTTTCTTTAACTTACCTAAGTACCTTTATAATATCACTATACAAATCAACACGAAAGGAATGAAACGAGTTACGAATCTCCTTTTCGCACGATGTTTTTCAGTACAAATGGCCCTCGGAAGTTTCGACCTAACAAGAAATGAGACGCTTCTTGCACTACTTAGTATATAAAAAAAGCACCATCTATACTGAAATATATATTATTGTCTTCAAGTAGAACTCCTCAACCTGAAAACTGAACTACTTATTGGCGCAGAAATAAAAATGTCCGCAAGACTCGAGGACAGCACAATACACTCAGCTTAGGGGCTAGCCTTTTTCCTGATGCGGTCAAGCACTAAATCAATTAGTATGGCCGCCCCAGACTGACGCGGCAAATTCAATTTATATTCAGATCTCTCTGAAATAGAATTGAAACTTGGATTGCGGATTGCAGGTGGACAAATGCTTGCGAGCGCGGGATTACCCTTAATAGAAACCATAGGGCTTACCGCGAAGGATCGTTTCCTTCCTCAATCTCACTTGCGGCGTTTTCAAAAATATTGTACGTACCCAGCTTTACCCCTCAATTGCTTTTGGTACAGTTTGGCAAAAAAGAGTAGAAATGAAAAAGTGGCAACATTGTAGTATCGTCCCGTTCTTTCACGCATATTGATTTGAAAGGGACGACAATACGATGTTGCTACTTTTTAATTTCTACTCTTTTTTGCCAGACTGTAACTGTGGTTAGCGGCCAATAAAGCTCAACCAAATTTTCAAAGCAAATGAAAGGTTAATGAAACAAAAATTACGATAATTACGACAGTTAATTGTCCAAAATACATTCACGGCCAAATAGGGGTTAGCAGAATTCCAATCCATAGAATTTTTGACGATAAAGTTACATATTTTGGATTCGATGAAAAAAATCTGTGGAATTCCAATACAATTCCTCATTAAAATAAATTCGAATTTTAAAAATCTGCAATCTACATATTTGAAATCAGCGTGTTTACAGTATTTTCTATGAAAAATTATACCTGACCCGACTGATAATTTACGTACGAGTAGGTACTAATACTAAATGAGGAACTTCGTAACACAAAATGAGTGAGGTTAAGTTTTGTTTTCATTAAAGCTCTTAACTACATAAAAGCTTTTTGCTATCGACCCACTTACTCGTACGTATCAATTTACGAGTGCAACAGAGACGACAAACATGTCGATCGTCGTTCGCGGTACACCCCCGGTAACGGCGTTTCTCAAGGGAATACTTTACAATACCTGGATGCTTAGCCAAGTTGCCAACAGGCGCGGATCCAGGACTTCGTTGAGGGGGGGGGGCACTGCGATCCAGGACTTCGTTTAGGGGGGGGGGGGGGGCACTGCCCTATGATATGATAGTATTTTACACTTCAAACACCACCTAGCCATACATAAGTCCAGCGTGAGTGGGGGGCAAGTGCCCCCATTGCCCCCCCCCCCCTGGATCCGCGCCTGGTTGCCAATCGCTAGCGCTTGGTAGCGTATCGTAGTTTTCCCTCTCTGTCAGCTGCCTTTCGTTTACGATTGACGATTAAGCGTTAGCGATTGGCAACTTGTCTAAGCACCCTGTAGCCCTACCATGAGCTGCTGCTACGTTATTAACGCGCGTTTACTTTTTATCCATCCCGCTCCTACTCGGATATCGCGTGAGCGAGCCGGATAGAAAGTAAACGCGCGGTAATAACGTAGCGGCAAAGTAAACGCGCGGTAATAACGTAGCGGCAAAGTAAACGCGCGGTAATAACGTAGCGGCAAAGTAAACGCGCTGTAACTAATAACGCAGCGGCAAAGTAAACGCGCAGTAATAACGTAGCGGCAAAGTAAACGCGCTGTAACTAATAACGCAGCGGCAAAGTAAACGCGCAGTAATAACGTAGCGGCAAAGTAAACGCGCTGTAACTAATAACGCAGCGGCAAAGTAAACGCGCAGTAATAACGTAGCGGCAAAGTAAACGCGCTGTAACTAATAACGCAGCGGCAAAGTAAACGCGCGGTAATAACGTAGTAGGGCTACTGTTGCCGAACCATGAGTTAGAAGGTAAAGGATAGGTTAGGTTTTACTTGATACGTAATGCATTCTATCGCGCTCGCACTGACATATTGGAGCGAGCGCGATGGCCTGCTTTACGGATCGAGATAGTATTTTGTGTATTAAGGGCGGTTAGTAAGAATTTGTATTTGATAATTTTTGTACCGCCCGTGGCACACACACTGTTTTTCATCACACTTGTGAGGCAAAAAAAGTAAATAAAACAATTTTCACAAAACTACTCTAAAATGGTCATTTCTCAAAATCAGGGATGGAATCTCGGCGCGGCGCGCGCCGCGCTAGTGCGACGTAATGTTGTATGAAAATTCTTAACAGCCCTAGGGTGTAGTGACGAATCTACGGCGCCCATCGCCGCAGCGCTTTGGCGCACTTACCGAACCGGCGAACAAAAAAATCTAACGTTACCGATACCGTAAATTCGGATTACATTAGCCCTAGGGTGTAACATTGCCCACACGAAAAAAACAGCTTTCGTTGACTTAAATAAATATAAAGATGGCATCTAATATTTTAACTAAACGATGTTAAGCAAATAATCTTGTTTTAATCTAATTGCCTATGTAACGTTTTCTGAAGGTAGGAATATTATATTTTTCCCTGATAGCCGTCATCTTAAGGTTCAAGAAAATGCGGCTCTTTTATTTCCTATAAATGATTAATAATCTTTTTTTTAAGTGAGGGTGGTGACGTTTGTGCAGTTTTATGGATGAATAGAGCCTAATGCCTAAGAAAAAAAAATTGTCTATGTATGGGATGACACGAGTGACCATCGAGTGACATTGACATAGACAGTTTTTTTTTCTTCCTACATATTTTTTTATATTTTAATGTACCTACTTGTTCCAGACGAAAGCATTAAGCTCTGTTCAGCCATAAAACTGAACAAATGTCATCTCACTCACTTAAAAAAAGATTGTTAACAAATTAAAGGACAAAAAAATGAAAGAGCCGGATTTTCTTGAACCTTAAGACAACAGCTATCAGGAAAAAATATAATATTCATATCTTCAGAAAACTTGACATTGCCAATTATTAATTTGAAGATGGATTTTTTTTGGAAGGGCAATGTTACCCCCTAGGGCTAATGTAACCCGACTTTACCGATACTTGCAAAGTCATGGTACGGCTACTTCACGATGTATGACATAAGAGGAAAAGAAACTTGCGTAGGGTTTAATTAATGGTCCCAATCTAATCTTGTTATTGTTTACGTGATTGTAATTGACTATTAAAAGAAACTTGTAAGAGAAACATAACTGTAGTAATACGAGCTTGTTCTTCTGCGAGATTAATTTAACTTGTACTTGATCTTAAGTGGATGTCGATTGTGTACGGCCGATTATGTACAAAATAATAATAATACAATATGTCACGTAATAAATGAACGAATTATAGGTCTTTAATCCATTTGTGAGTTGGATACTGATGATTACTAGACAAACTATTAAGTGATAAATGTAGCTTATGACTTATGAAATATAAAATGTCAACATAAAATACATATGGGCATACATTAATACATACATATAACAACGACCGTTTTGCTTTTCTGACTTCCAGGATTTACTGTACCTACATTTTTGGTACGAAGACAGACGCACATGTGCGTCAGTGCCAGTTAATGATTTAAATAATAATATCTAAGTATATATCGATATCCGTGTGATTGGAACCTTTTTTTTTTTTTTTTTTATACCACGTCGGTGGCAAACAAGCATACGGCCAGCCTGATGGAAAGCAGTCACCGTAGCCTATGGGCGCTTGCAACCCCAGGGGTGTCACATGCGCGTTGCCGACCCAATAAGAACTTGTACACTCCTCTTTTGAAGAACCCCATACTGTAGTCCAACGGGAAAACCTCGGCAGGGAGCTCATTCCACAGACGGACCGTCCGCGGGAGGAAGTTCCTCTGAAACCGCACGGTGCGCGACCATTTAGGTTGCAAGGTGTGAGGATGAGCGCCCAGTCGGTGGCGAGCGGTGCGATGATGAAAAGTGGACGTTGGCATCATGTCGAACAGTTCTTCAGAGCACAACCCATTGTACAGACGATAGAACACACATAAGGAGGCGAAGTCTCTCCTTAGACTTAAGGGTTCAATACCGCCTGTGAGTCTGGGATCGTCGACTATTCGGACAGCTCGTCTCTGAACCGAGTCAAAGGGTGCAAGCTGGTATACAGGTGCTCCTGCCCAGAGGTGACAGCAATACTCCATATGGGGTCTGACTTGCGACTTATATAACAGAAGTCTTTGCCCCGGAGTAAAGTATCCCCTCGCTTTATTGAGCACCCCGAGCTTTTTGGATGCCAGCGTAGCTTTTCCCTCTAGGTGACATCGGAATTGGACGTCGTTGGAAATGTCGACTCCGAGGATCCCAATACTCCCTGACATGGTAAGAGCTGTGTCTTGGAACTTTGGAGCCACAGTAAATGGGGTTTTTTTAGCGGTAAACGCGCAAAGTTGTGTCTTTGTGGGGTTGAACCTGACTAGGTTATCCCGACCCCATAACGAGACTCTAGATAAAGTGTTCTCGATGTCAGACACAAGTTTTCCGCGACTTTCCAGTACCACAGAGCGAGGGATATTAGCACGGCCTGTGTAAAAAGTATCCCCAGTACTGTCATCCGCATAGCAATGGAGGTCGCCGATAGACAACATGTCATTGATATGCAGAAGGAACAGCGTTGGGGATAGCACAGAGCCTTGCGGGACGCCAGCGTTTATGTCCATGCTATCAGAGCAGCTACCGTCTACTACGGCACGAATGCGTCTGCCGGACAAAAAGCTAGCAATCCATCTGCATAATCCCTCGGGCAGTCCATAAGACGGCAACTTCGACAAAAGGCCCCTATGCCAGACCCGATCGAATGCCTTCGCTATATCTAGGCTGACTGCCAAAGCCTCGCCTTGACTCTCAATGGCTGATGACCAGCGGTGAGTGAGGTACACTAGAAGATCACCGGTAGAGCGACCGTGGCGAAAGCCATACTGGCGGTCGCTTATAAGATCGTGTTCTTCTAGGTAACCAAGGAGCTTAGCGTTAACTATACGCTCCATGACCTTAGAGAGAAGGGAGGTGATAGCGATAGGCCTATAATTCGATTGATCCGATCTGTCACCCTTTTTTGGAACAGGGTGCACAAGGGCCGTCTTCCACGAAGATGGAACTTCCCGTTTGATACTGGAAAGAGCGAAGAGACGCGTTAACACAGGACACAACTCAGGAGCACAACGTTTAAGCACCACTGCAGGTATGCCGTCTGGCCCGCTCGACTTGTGAACGTTTAACGACAGCAACTCCCGCCGAACATCTTTCTGGGAGATGCGAATTTCTGGCATGGAGTGTGCGCACCGCGGGATGGTAGGCGGTATAATGCTGCCGTCATCGCTCACAGTCGAGTTCGAGGCAAAAAGAGCACCTAGAAGATCGGCTTTCTCTTTTGCACTATGGACCAGATTACCGTCAGCATTTCGCAGTGGTGGCAGGGACGACCGACAAAAGTTTCCCTCGGCAGCTTTGGCAAGTGACCAGAAGGCCCTACTCCCGGAAGGGTGGCCTGCAAGCTTCTCGCCAAATCTGCCGACAAAATCAAATTTTGCTCTGGCAACAGCTCTTTTGCAGGACCTCGAGGCAGCATTCAGTCTGCGTTTCGCATCAGAGACGTTCGGATCCTTATTAGTTACGGCCTTGGTCCAAGCCCTGTAAGCAGCCTGCTTTTGAACCGCAGCTTCTTTACAGGGCCGGTTAAACCAAGGTCGCTTCTTTGCTCTTGTAGCGATTAGTGAGTTGGGAATGAAACAGTCCATTCCCAGCTGTATCGTCTCGGCGACATTAGTCGCACAGGAGTCAGGATCATCCGATGCGAAACAGAGCTGCCTCCAAGGGTACGAAGCGTAGAATTCACGCAATCCGTCCCAATCTGCTGACCCGTACTGCCAAACGCGACGAGTAGTAGTAGGTCGCGGTGGTTCTCGCTGCGCGCAAGGCGAATTTGTCCGGATAAGGCAGTGATCGGACGAGCCGAGAGGTGCATTTACTGCGATGGTGTATCCGTCCGGATGCGTGGTCAACAGAAGGTCAAGCAAGGAGCTCGTATGGTCCTCGATATCTGGTATTCTCGTGGGAGAACGTACCAGTTGTGAGAGCCCATAGGCCAGAGAAAATTCGTGAGCAGACCTTCCCGCAAAGTCGGTGGACCGGGAGCCCAGCCACTCAACGTGGTGGGCATTAAAGTCCCCCAAAATCACCAGCTCCGCGGATGGGTACTGCTCAAGTACTCTGTCGGATGTCGACTGTATGTGCTCGAAGAGTCGGGTTGTCTCTGTGTTGCCACTGTGAGACCTGTAAAGGCACGCGTAGACTCTGGTGTGGCCGCCGTAGTCCACACGCACCCACAAAACTGACAGGTCCCTGTCTTCAAAGGCAAGAAGACGACGACAGCATACATCCTGCCGGGCGTACATACATACACCGGCGTGTCTCACGAATTTATGTTCGAGTGTGTAGCCGGGGTACAATAGGTACGATATATCCGCCGGGCATGATATTTGCGTCTCCGTGAGGAAAAGTATGGTCGGCTGCGCAGTTTCCAGGTGGCAGTGGACTGCGTTTAGGTTAGAGTGGATACCCCTGATGTTGCAGTAGTCCACTTGTGTGGATGGAGATGCCGCTGATAGTCCAAACTTTTTCTGTTTTCGCGCCATTATAGTGGGTGTACTTAATCCTAAGAAGGGTTCGGAGGGCCGACGACTCAAGGGACAAACAAACGGAACAAATCTGGCAGGGGTCAGCGCAGGTAGTGCGGTCTGCAGGCACGGCGTACGGAAGGGCCCCCGGTCCCCCCCTGTGGCAGCGGCCGGGTCCACTCCGGTCTCCTCCTCCGGCACGGCCACTACTCCAGGGATTTTGCGCAGGTTGGCGGTTCAGCCTCCCAGGGCGGAGATTACGTGGTTCCTGGGTTCGGGAACCCTACTGACCTACGGGCGGCCAGCGGTCAGCCGTTTCACCGGGTCTCCCTGATAGCCGCACCTGCATGCCGCGCCAACACAGGCCGAAGCCAGTATTGTCAGTTCCGTAGGTCCCCCCGTCGGCAGCACTCCGCACCCTCGTTGAGCCTGGCTACCTTACTCACCAGCAGGAACACAACACTATGTGTAGGGGATAGTGTTATTTGGCTGCGGTTTTCTGTAAGGCGGAGGTACTTCCCCAGTTGGGCTCTGCTCTAGATAAGAGCGAGATGGCATCCGCTGTGCTGTGCCCTACCACACAAAGCGGGATGTCATTCGCTATGCCCTACCTCAACTAAACCTACTCTAAATATTGTGACAACAGCCGCACAAATACACTCTTAATACAAGAAACAAGTGAAGCTGTAAAATATTCACAGTCAAACCATTACATTATGATTAATGATGTTACTATCATCTCTCAAACTCAACTAATTACCTCTCTGATAATGTAAGTACCTATTACCTGTAAGTATGTTATTCGCAGCAAGCGATGAGCCTAATTCTAGCACCCATCTCAGCCGTCAGGTATAATTTGAGTAATTATCTTCGATACGAGGCGGGCCTGGATATATCAGTGAGCTTACCATGAGTTGCCACCGCGATATTAACGGGGACTTACTTTCTATCCATCCCGCTCGTACCTACTCGCTTATTGGTATATAGTTCGGGAAATATAATTTTCATCACACTTGCTGTCTAAGCGCGCCATTGCTTGCGCGCGTAGCGGGAGTAATAGAAAAGTGATATTCCCTAGGGAGTAATAGAAATGTCAGTACGTCATTTAATAATATTATGTCTTAAAACTTATTTTTTGTCGGCAAGTGTGATGGAAAACATTGTATGCATCACGGTAGGTAAGCGGAATATTAACTCTAGTCATAAAAGCCCTCCGCCTAACGGCGTCGCCCTTCTAACACTCTCGTTAGTAATTCCGTACTTACCTCCCTTGATGCACAATATACTATTGACCGACTCTTATCTTATTTACGACCTTTTGTTTTGCATCATTAACAATAGAAAAGTGCTCGACTGCTGATTAGTAAAGGTGCGTTTAAACCGAAAGAGCATTCGCTGTTCTAGCGCTCGTTCTACGAAATCAACCAATCACGATTTGTGTACCGATCGAATTTCGTAGAGTGGGAGGTTAGAACAGCGAATGCTCTTTTAGTTTGAACGCACCTTTAGTGTTAACGCAAAACAAAAGTTCATAAGTAACATAACAGTCGGTCAAATAATATTTCCCGAACACATACAAGCGAGCGAGAGAAAGTAAGGCCGCGTTATAACGGGGCGGCAGCTCATGGTACGACCGTACAGCTCTAGCTTCATATCATAATTCAAGTACTAAACTTCGGAATCTATTATGCGCAGGATAGCTATATTAATTAAGGTTCATTTACCGAGTCGGTACTTGATATAATTTTAATCGAAATTATATTAGGTTTAAAAATTTAATAACAAATGGGTTAAAGATATTTCTTTACCTACCTACTGTACCTATACTTATTCATGATATAGGAGTATAATATTAACATACATTATGCTTTATTAAATATGTATATTTCTCTAGCCTAAATATGCGAACAAGTTAGAATGATTTGTGTTTATGAGGGAACATTATAATAATAAAATATATATATTTGATAGGAAAAACCTTAGACTACCTAATGTAATCCTGCGGCCTCACAGTAAACAATGCCTGTCACATGGCGATCAGATTTGGTATTAAAAGAAATGAGAATTGGACTGTCGTTAAATATTCAGATTTAAACAAAACATAGGTGATCTTGGTCGTTTTTCTTTGGTATATGACATCTAATATTTATAATTTATATACTATTAAGTAGTGTGACTACTGGAGAAAAATTAAAAGTACAAATCAAAATATTTAGTTAATAAATAATTTGATTTGTGTTTTCACAATATGTTTAAACAAAACAGTTTAGAACGTTACTTTAAACAAAACTAAAAGAGATCGCTTAATTTTTTTCAGTATCAGATGGCGCTTTTTTACGCGCTAATGCGAGAAGTGGTTCATTTTACGTCGGGTCGAAATCTTCGGAGGGCCAATGTACTAAAAACGGTCGTACGATACACGTGCGAAAACGAAATTCGAAACTCGTGTCGATTTAAAGCACTCCTTTCGGTCGTGCTTTCATTTATCTCCACTCGTTTCGGACATCATTTTTTTTGCACTTGAATCGTAATGTATTTTTTTATTACAGATGGTGCCTTTTTTAGGCGCTAGTGCGAGAAGAGGCTCATTTTACGTCAGATCCAAAACTTCGGCCATAAGTATTAAAATAAAAAAAAAACATGTTTTTTGCACTTTTGTCGTAAATGCACTATTTTATTGCATCTATCCATTCTACCCAAAGAAATGGTATAGATTATTGGTTAACGTAACCTAGTTTATCTACATTTTGATGTTCAATAAAGAAATACCCACCGTAAGCGTAAATAAAAGCACTGGAAAATCTAAAAACTAATTTCGAATACGTTACCATAACCTAAATCCCGCACTAAAACTTTGCGGACATTTTAGAAACATAGCCGTAATTTAGATTTTAGTGAGAACAGATCGTATCGGTACCACATTTTCTATTAGAATAAGTCTTTCTGTGTTCAGAACACGGAATTCCCACAGCTCTAGTCGTCTATTCCCGTTGTCGGTAAAACGTGAGCGAGTACTTTGACTTACGTGAACCAGTATAAATGTGACCCTTGGTCTCTTTATCAGCTTTTTAATACAGAACACTATGATTTTGACTACACGGTGATTTTTATTATTTTTCGGTTAAGTGGGTGGGCGTGACTGGCGTGGCCACTTGACACGTTTGGACAGGTACGATTTAGTTAAATATTAGTAAACTGTATAAGTTTGGCGGAGCGGTTGCAATTGTATGTTCGTGAGTTAAATATCTTTTTTGAATAACGACAGCCACACGAGACCACATGAGCGCGAACAAAGGAGTTCAAGCAGTCGCCGTGGCCGAAAACGGTCTATAATATCTATATTTCTTTTTTTGACAATGTCGACTTGGTTGGAAGACACTAACAGTGAAATTTATTGAATACCTACTTATCCTAAACGCAGTTCGTCTAAAATCTCGCTTAGTACGAATTTCATTGCTAACTTGAATGCGCTCTTGATAGTCCATCTCGGGCTGACTAAAGAACTTCGCTGTTACAACGTGTAAACGCTCACTTAAAATTAAGTTAAAATGTTGACTACTTGACAACTTAATCGTGTGAACCGGCCTTTAATGCCCTGAAAGTAAATGGGACTGAAAGAAGAAGAAGAATCTAATTGCCTGAAAGCCACCAATGTACAAACGGATACACCTCTTATTGAAAGGGTCTTAATGAAAATGCCTACCGCAAATGACCAAATCACCCCCTTTACACGTGCTCAGACGTGTAGTGGAGGCATTAGCTTAGACCAATGTCATGGCCGGGCCTAACGCTCAGTAGCGTATCGTAGTTTTCCGTCTTTGTCATCATTTCTTCTTAGTGCGACAGAGACAGCTAGTTCGTACACGATTGACGATTGAGTTGGCAACTTGACCAAGCACCGAGATTACCAATAAAAAATTTTTACCGTGTATACTGGTTACCACAAAGTTACTTTTGCTAGGTAAACGTTTGCAACAGAACCTAGTCCCGAGCGGTCTAACTTCAGGTACACGACACGAGCGCCGTTACTCCGCCGCAGCACTTGCTAACTTTTTGCAATTTCCTTAGAAACCTTGTGTGAAAATGGAAAATAACTTTAGAATTTTTATAAAGGCTTATTGTTTTTACGGCAGCGTTTAGAATCCGGTCGTCTTTAGGGTATTGAATTTTTACGTTACCTACATCTAAATCAAGTCAATCAAACAAAGAGTTTTTCGCAGTTGATTTTTTCTATGGAAAGCACATCTGTTACGACATTGTGGGATTATCCGCATTGTAAAAAAGTTACTTGAATATCAATTTGTTTAATTATATTTGTTTAAACAAATTGATGTTTTCTAATCTTATCAGCTTTATTATCTGGCGGCATAATTCAAATTAATTTTAATAATGAAACATTTTCTTCCGAGAAAATAGTAACAAAAATCTGAAAGGCTCAGCATATTTTTAAGAATCCTACTTAAGAATAGTCTCGTAATTTCATAATGATAAGTTACCTTTATAAGAAAATACGAGTAATTTAATAAAAATGTAAACATAATTATGCCTACATCTACAGTTACGCTCAGAGGGTTGTTGTTTGTCTGAGTCTCTGAGAGGCTAATTAAAATACCCCACGGTATGTGATGGGGGTTAAAAGATTAACCATGACCGTATCCGTATCATATAACATCATTATGAATTTAGGGGGCTCTTGTAGGTGTAAATGAATCACCAGAAGAAAACATGAAACTTATACGACGCACGAGTACACATAAACATAATATAGTGACTATGACATTGCGACGCCGCTAGGGCCTGCAATCCCGGGATTTTATCATAAATAAAAAGATAAGTGAAAACTTATTTGCAACATGTTTCCCTGGCTTGTGTTTAAACAGTCCATATTCGCATAGGTATATTATCAAGAGATCTAGGATGTTATCGAGCGCACACCTAACGGCTAAATAGACAGTTTCCTGCCAGGCAGGCCCTCACTGCCTTAAGAAGGGACCTTCATGTGTGGTGGTGCCTAGGGCACGCAATCCCGGGATTAATTCGTAGGCAATCACGGGATTTGGGATTATACATTTCCCCGGATTTAAATGTATACCTACCTACAATCACGGATCCAGGGAAACATGTTGCAAATAAGTTTTCTCTTTTCCGCCCTCGTAAGAATGGGTGAAACCTTCTTAATTACTATGTTACTGCTGGAATATGGCTTTTTTCTATAAGTCATGTATTTTTTCTATAAGTCGTGGTACCTATAATTTAATGTGGTGGTTGTCGTGTAGCCTATTTTTCGAAATAAAAAAATATGACACCCCATGTAGACCCCAAAAATTATTGTTTTGATAAGCTATCACTTAAATGAGAACAACCTAAATAATTACCTAGTACTACCACGGGCGTAAATTGTTCGCCGCTTTCAGTAACGGAATGTCTGTCCAGATTAGTAAATAAGCAGTTTATCCACTAGTTAGTAATATATCGTAATAATCCCGCCTACACAAGGATTACCGCGTCCTAAAAGATTAACCATGCCGCGATGTGATAATGCATTGGTAATTAAATAGAGGTGTTATAGTCGGGCAAATTAATTTAGTGGTAGCAGTGGAAAAATCGGAATTTTTTGGTGTAGTCTAGTCGTAATCTTTGAGAAAATTACTTGTTATACTCGTATGGTAGATTTGCCAGACTATAAACATGTTAGTAGGTATTATTGGTGTAGGTATGAACTTATAACCAAAAAAAGAGAGAGATAATAGTACATTATAATAAGAGTACTTTCAACACGCTTGCGAGGAAAAACTAAATTTCAATAATACTTTTACTAACCATTGATTCTACCTTTATGTTACTAACCTTTGTCACTAGGTAATTACTACTTACTTAGTTGGTCTCACAAATTAACGTGTATTTTGTTTATATACCTAATGGTAATTATCTCATTTTACATATACGTAATAACAGCAGACAACAAAAAAATAAAATCAACCACCATCTGAAATTCACTTCACTCCATATAACAAATAAACCAAATTAATACTGCGCGCGCATGTCTACAGAATTTTTAAGCGCGCGCAAATTTTCAAGGCGACAACCCAATCGACATACAGCCAATAAAAAAAAATCTGTGATTCCTTAAAATTATTTTACTATCATAAGTAAGCAAAGAGCAAGCGTGTTAAAATTGTACATTACATCAGAGACCGGGAAAATGAGGATTTCCGGCCAAGTTGGTAGGTATATACTATTTCAACACACTTGCACCGGATAGGTAACAAGGCCGGGAATCCTTTTTCACGCCGAGGCATGTATAGTGCTTTTCTCAAACATACAAAGAAATACAAAAAAATAATGACAACTTTGTCGAAATTAAAAATAAAGTTACTTTGCAGGCCTAGAAAAGTGTTATGAAATTCCATTTCCATCCCAGTGAGTTAATGCGCCCTAAAAGAAAATATTTTTTTTTTTAGATTCTGTTTCGAAAACTCGCGTTTTGTTGTAGGTATATAATGTTTCTAGTCAAGTGTCAAATCCTAGTTGGTAGAGCTGGAGGTCCCGGGTTCGAATCCCGGCGAGGTCATTATTTGTGTATTTATTTATCACAAATATTTGTTCCTTGGTCATGGCTGTCTTTAAGTATCTATATGTATCTATCTATTATATATATCGTCGACCGTAGGTTCAATTAGGGTAAGGGACAAAATGTCGAAAATGAGTTAAGTATACAGTTTTGTTCAGAAATTTGCGCTCTTTCGAATGGTGTATATAAAAAATTCTAGCTTTAATAAAATGTTCCTTACCCTATTTTTTTTTAGGGTGTACCGGATCAAAATAGCTCCAAAAAATAAAGTAATAAGAAAAAAATTCTACACAGCAACTAATAATTAGTGTAATGTACGTAAGCAACCGAATTTAAACAAGGTAACCGGCATTGCACTTTGGGAATGACCCTTACGCGGTTTATTTTTGATGAGAAAATAACAAAAGTGTTTTTACGCTAATAATTTTGGAATCGAAAAAAAATGTTTTGCCGATACCCTAAAGTGATTTGCGTGGATATTGAAATAAGTGTTCCTTTGTTTTAATTTGCTCGCATAGTAATTTATACGATGTGTGCGTTACGCTAATTTTTTGTAGTACTTGACAGAATGAATGAGTAATTTAATATATGATAGATACTTAAATATAATATAGACAGCCATGACCAAGGAACAAATATTTGTGATAAATAAAGACACAAATAATGCCCTCGCCGGGATTCGTACCCGAAGTAGTGTAGCTTTAAAACTGGAAGTAGATTCATAAGTGCAAAGTTTGCGTTGACTTTGACTATGTTGTACAGAGTTGCTGCTAGGAAGACTCAAGATTTTGTAGAAATCATTACACAAGTCTACGAACAAATAAAACATGGAAGCCGCATGCCATACTAAATTGCCTTTCAAAAGCGGTCCTGAATTTTAGTTGACAATTAATGTCACCACCTCTTCAATGCATCACGGTATTCACGGCATTGAATTTCCATGTCAACCTATAAAAACTTAAACCGCCATTTAAAATTAGTTGTGATTGGTCCATCAAAGTTTTGGTTGGCCATATTCTATAAACATTTGTCAAAGATGTTGCGCCGAAATATGCGCAGTGTTAAGAATAGGGCTATGTCCTGCCCATCTTGGCACATTGAACACGTCCATGTTATATAATTATTGGTCACAGAAATAAGTGATCAAGTTCAGATGTATGGAATCTATTGTGTAAAATCGCGACAATGCATGAACAAAAAATTATCCTCATTGAAGGATTGTTCTGATTTCACCATTTATTTCCCAATGATACGCCATTTTTATTCCATACATGCTTATTAAAAATTAGAAACAATACAAGTACTTATAATATCGAGAACTTTTGAAAAATGTAAACGTAATATAAATGAATGAATAAAAAAAATAAAAACGAAATCTGTACTAATAGGTAATAATAAAATATGAAGTAATTTCTTCCAACTCTTTACCTACTTTGCCATCATTTCTTATCCAAGGCTTCCAATAACAAAGTTCATCAAGTAAATTATAAAAGGGAATTATAGTGTTTTCAACCGACTTTAAAAAAAGGAGGAGGTTCTCAATACGACTGTACGCGATTTTGATGGTTTATTTTTTTATTCGAAAGCTGATGGTCCCATTTGGTCCATCAGCTTTCGAATAATTTGGTCTAGTTCTGATAATTATAAGTCTTAATTGGCATTAAGCATGTGCATTGTGCACGACAATTGGATGAATAACTCGAGACCACGTCAACCGATTCCCATAAATCAATTTTTAACCGACTTCAGAATAAACCTAACTACTCCCGTTGGCATCAAGGTCTGATTATGGGATCTTGGAGATATCGGTTGAAGTCGGTTTTTTTTAATGATTATTGATATCATTTGTCATACAGAACTCGGGATCGGGAAAAATTATCATATCCCAGACCACGTCACCCATGGTAGGATTTTTCATGGCCATGTTTTTGGGGGGCGTACATTGCGTACAAGCCATGTCACCCCCACGCATCGTGTCCTCGCAGTATATCTGTTGACCATCGCAGCGGATGAAGCCCGAGTACCCCTCTTGCTGGCAACATTGCCCGGTTTGTCTCCCTCTGACCCGCACGCGTTATCGCAACTTGGCACACACTTTTCAGCTTCGCTGACAACAGCCACGACGAATAGAAGAAAGAGGGTAGTCTTTAAATGTTTCAATGCAGCCATGATGAGCAACTGTGAATATTTTTTCTATGCTGGATATTTATATTGGCAGTAAAGGAAAATTAACAAGGGAAATTTTCCTTTAGGTTCAGATTTGCCTTCATCTGTTCTTTTTGAGCGTTAAGTGGTACCGGTACTATAGAACAATTAGAATATCGATAGGTATCCTAGTTCACAATCGAACAATTTCAGTCACTTTTTTTATGTCTCTGGTGTCTATGGGTATATTCTCCTGCACGCTTAGAACATGATTGGTGCGACAGTATGTCGCAGCGGGATAGATTTCCCCTCTTTTACTTAGTATATTGCATATGTGACATAATATTATTCTGATTTATACTAGTTAATTGAAATAACCCAAGTTATAATAATATACCAATAATAAAGATCTCTTAAAACCGTAGAAATACATTATTTCTGTTAAAAAAGTTTATTATAATTTATGTTATGAATGATAAAAATGATTATTATTTGTGTTAACACTGTCAATTATTTTAAGTAAGTTATATTTAACTGATAAAGATCTTTTAAAGCAGAAAAAGTACATTATTTTGGTTTCTTTCTGTCATAATTATTTTTAGATAATTACTGTGTGGTACGTACCTACGTTTTACCTGAATACTCAAGCGAGATTCTGATCAGCTTTATGTATGTATCTTTATTTATTTTTTGACAAGAAATAAATATTGTTACGAAAATAATTATGTTTCATTCCAAGAAAAGACTTAGCGTAGGTACAGGTTTGGGAATAAGACATTTCAAGTAAACCACACAAACAATAGGACTTGGATTTCCTATACACATTTAGACAAAATAACCTATTTTTTTTCTTATTTTTCAAAACGGATCATCCTTACGCTAAAACTCACGTAGCATATTTTTACAAATACACTATCTTACATTATTTTGCTTTAATTAAAAAAATCATTAAAATATCCTTACTTTATTTTTTTTAAATGATATTGGATCTGCAAATCGAAGTCAAATTAGCGTAAGGAACATGACCAAAAATTGCTACGAGTGTAATCGACGTTAGTAATGAAACACATTAGAGTAACGGACATCAATTTTCCTTATTATTTAGTCTACGTAAATAAATACTATTTAGGCGGAAAGAACTCCAAAATATAAGAATACGTGTGAAATCGGAACCAGGAAAGGTCAAATACAACAAAAGTTATGAGCGAATAAGCAGAAAAAAAAACTTTGTCGGGCTCTCCTGCAAAGTTGTATTTTGTCCCTTACCCTAATTGAACCTACGGTCGACGATATCGTCGGCTGGTACCCACATCACAAGCCTTAATTGAGCTTACCGTGGGACTAATTTGTGTAAGATATCCCAACATATTTATTTATTGCATTTTTATGAATGTCGCCGGTTTGTTGTACCCGACAAAGTGATACATCTTGCTAGAAAACTTGAAAACTAAGCAAATTGCGAAGGAAAGCACATTAGCGTTGTAATTAGGTGTAAACACTGTTTTCTCCTGTGTCACAGATTACAGAGGTGACGGAATACGTGTGAGATTTGCAACTCTTGAATCACTGTCGGGCGTATATGAGTTGACTGTTATTATGTCCGTCAATTTGGTTTCCATGAAATATTGGACTAATTTATTTTCTTATTTAAATAATTACAACATAATTAAAAAAAGTCACACTAATGACATTTATTTTATTACCGTAAAAATAGGAATTCATGCCATTAATTACACGAAGTTCTTTTAGAAAAGCGTTCCATTTTTGTCTTAAATGTAATAGCAATAGTTAAATGTAGCAAGTATAACAGATTCTATCTACATCTTAAACAGTGTTCCTATTTACTGTTCCATTGTGATACAGTTTTTACTAGTTATGTCTTAGGTCACTCACTTTAATAATTTTGTAACAAATAGGTAATAGTATTGTAATTAACCATTATAATATCCCGATTATAATTACACATTATAATAACTAGGTATATGGCTTACTGGCGTTACGGTACATAATGCAGGTACTTAAGTGCCTATCAGTTTACGCTCGTATCGTATGCAATCAAATTTCAATTTGAGTAATGATTTGTAAGCTAAATTGTTGCCTAATTATTAAATGAAAATAATATATCTTCATTTTAATTTATTATTTATGTTCCCAAGTCATAGCATAAGTAAGTATAAGATATGAATATTGTTTATCCCTTTCGGTTATATAGACATATTGATAAAATGGAAAGGGACAAACGATACTTAGCTGCTTGTTAAGTTAGGAGGCGTTTATGAATAAGGAGGTTAATCTTCACCGACGTTTGACTTGTGGCGTATCTAGAAGGAGGTATAATAGTGATCTGTGATAATAGATGTTAGTGGAGATGAGCACTATGCAGGTGGGAAGAGGTCTCTGCCCAAGTTTTAGACTACCGATGTTATTTCAATCGCTGGACTAGTTTAGGGTCTAACGAAGATAAAATAAATAAGTCCGTAGCCTAGCTTGTCAGCCTCCATAGCCTAGTTAGTCACTACCAACTACCCTGCCTACGAAGATGGAGGTTTCGGGCTCGAATACCGGCGAGGGCATTATTTGTATATTTATTTATCACAAATATTTGTTCCTTAGTCATGGCTCATGACATGTCCCAAAGTGTGGTCGCTATTTCCATTCAAACTCGTATATTCATACAATACTTACATATTTTATTATCTAAAATACTTAAATCTATTACAATATTATTAACATGACTCTGTTATTTCCATAAAAAAATATATCAAATTGTCTTTATCCAGAATTAAGAAAAGAATATCTATGACACAGATAAAATATAGGGAAGATTCCGTGTATTAAGACATACATGAAACTATTGTCATCCTTCACCATCTCAAGACGTATTCCATAAGGAAAAAGAGACAAATAAAGTAGCTCTACTTGGTCGTGAACTCCATCAATGACTCCATTTTCTTGAACAATGCTACCAACCTGACTAGATAAAATGTCATTACTATTAGTGATGTCCAGTCTTCATCGTATACTTTTATCGGCAATAATAATATTTTTACCAAATTAGGTAGCGAATACAGGAGGAATAAACCTTATTTCCTACTCAGAATCACGATCTTCTTCGATCGTGATTTCAAAATCTACATCTTAGGATAAAAATAAAATCACAAAGTTAACGAAATATTTTCTTTAATTAAAATGTCATAATGAGGGTTTCCTAAAACGTATGCCACTAGTTGGCGCCACTTAGCCATAAGGTCCCGCTAAGAAACACAATTATCTAGCCCCAAAGAAAGACTAACTAAATGGTTTTTTTTTTTAAATAAAGTTTAAATTTTTTTATGTATTTTTTTTAACTCGTACAAAATATTTAAACCAGAAACTATAAACATAGAATTTAGACAAGTTTCTGGACCTGCTCCCGCCCTGGTGATTTCAGAAAACTCATATTTATGGAACTTATCATTCCTTAAAGCATACCTAACAATTTTGGTATGATGGCTTCTTGATAATTAAATTAATCAGTCTACACAAGTATCACATAAGCGTCATTATTAAACTAAACTTAATTTACTTGCTGGTTGACATGACATTGGATGATTACCAAATATGGTCGTCGGTAAAGTACGTCAGAATGTAATCACTTATGCGCGTACCCTTGCCTGAAACAACAGCTTAAAATTGTGCGGAGCATATTTTTGAATACTCTTTAGGGCACCAGTCGACAGCCTTTTTGATATTTTTGACCCATAATAGCCTTTGTTCAGTGTCCAGTGGAAACCTGTTGGACAAACATCGATTCATTTTTGAGTTGACTATCAATACATTTATCGATATCACGATCGGTCTCTTAAGTACCACACTATGCGATACAAATGTTTGAATCCCACTATTTATAATTACATTACGAATGTAAATACGAATGGTTTAATCACAAAACTACACATATGTATCCGACAACAAATATTGAATAAGATTTTCAGTTACTTTTACCTTAATAAGGTTCGAAATCTTAAAATTCAAGTCAAAACTAAATTGCCGGTGAAACGTAATGTCTTTATTTTGTTCATTCAGGTAAGGGCTTGTGCATAAATCACGCGAGGTCCTATAGGGGGGGAGGGGGTCCAGGTTCACCCTGTTGTGGCATAATTCTTTTATGAATAATTCTATATGGCATAAACTATGTAGTCATAATGGGATTTGTGCAGAAGTTGTTGTGGACTACCTACTCAACTTTAGCATATTTCGTTGTGGCAGATTTCGAGTTGTCCGAATATTACATGAGCATAATTTCGATGCTCCTATTTATGATGAGGCATAATCTGGATGTGCATAAAAAGTATCAGCATAGTTTGTTTTAGCATAACAGAGAAGGAATAATTACAACCTCTCAATATAGTATAATAAGGTAGTAGTAATATTCTGCACGTTACTGAGCTGAGTACTTTCTAGGTTGCTAAAAAAAAATAACCTCGAAGAGGCGGGAGCAAAGCTCCCGCCTTAGTCTTCTAACCTAACCTGTCCGAGTCTGATCTGCCCCGGAAGGTTTCGTTCGCTCGCTCACGTAGAAATTTTCACCCTCGCAACAAATTCTGCCTGACGAAAAATGCAACGTAAGTTTCGAACATGTGGCTATGCCAAAAAAAAAATGCAAATCTAATTTCTGTCTTATAATACTCGGCGTAAATAATAATATGCCAAGATAGTTTCGGGCAAAATAATTGTACGTGACCGTACGCAGTTGCCCTTGGATATTTGTACCTAAGCCACTTTCGTGGAGATTGATTTTAATGGACTGTATGCGTGTGCTTATAGGTATAGCGGGAATGCGGTGAGGTAGAGAAACAACCAGGAGTCTTCTTGTACTTGCTGAGGGCGGAGGAGGGTCTCTTCTTTCTTCCCTTTTGGTGTTGCTTGCTTCGCTGCTCGATGAATACTGATTTGCGAGCGCGCGCGCCCGCCTTTTATATGATTTCGCCGCCGGTCGCGTCCCCCGCGACCCGCGCTCCTCCTTCGCCCTTAGCGATCTTTTATTTACCGAATCAATCATTATATACAATATTTTTAGGTCTTAGTGACATTTCCTATTTTCTTATTAGAATCTTATAGGATAAACAAGCGTATTATTTTCCCCTATTGGAATCCTATTAGTTTTCTCTAGGCATTCTAGCCTATCCTAACTTAGGGCCGGGTTCGCCCCTGTATTGAAACACATTACTATTCTATCTTTATTTACAACTTAACCTATTACATATGAAAATACACTTATACCTATTACAATGGAAATACACTTATACCTATCACTAACATGCTTATTTATTTACATATACCTATTCGTTCGTTTCGTCGTGAACAATAATGTTCGAAATATTGTTATATATGCCAAGTGATGTTTCTGCCTCATTAAGATTATGCCAAAATAAAATATGCCAAGTCTGTTATGACCTAAGCGTTTCGGACAAAATAAATTATGCCAGATAGAGGGAACCCGGGTGTCCAAGGAAACATCACGAAAGATCACGGTAGGGGAGGGGGGGGGTACAAGGAGACCTCACGTGTATTTTTTTACGATGAACAAACTAAGAAATATTGTCAATTTCGGCTAGCGAACGTGAAAAGTTGAATGAAAAAAATATACACGTGAGACTGCTAGGGGGGGGGGGGCTAGCCAAGAAACTAAGAAACTCACCAAACATCACCATGGGGGAGGGGGGGGGGGGTCAAAAAGTAGCCAAAAAAACATCACATGATTTATGCATGAGCCCTAACCCTGGCGGTTTTTACACCACACAAGTCATCACTTTTATCACATTCCGTGCACTTATCGAAATATACATGAAAAGCTTTATTTTAATCACTTTTACTATTTGCGGTTTAGGTGCACTAGTATACCCAAACAAAGATCGTTGACAGGCATTGCCGGCGTCACCCACAGATAAAATAGACTCGGTCTATAAATTTAATATGTCTATGATCTATGACAATAGTTTTTATTAATCAGCCAGCTTCCCGCTAATATTGTTGGGACAACAAATTGTGTTACGACTTATCGCATGTATCTGCCACTATGGCTGTACAAAATATCTAAAACAATTATCATCAGTGCTGCCGTAATAAGTTTACAGCTTGCTTTAATAATATTATTCACACTAAGTCTGAGGCGGCACTGTTGTCATAGTAGAATATTTCATATACTTACATATGATATTACACGGAAACTAATGTTAATACATTAAGTGCACTGCAACACAAGATATTTATTTTTCTCAAACATGCAATGAAATATTGTTGTTATGTTCCTTATAATTAATATCCTTATATACCTATATATTAAAGGCTGCGAAGTATGACGTTTCAGGTGTGACTAGGACAAGAGGTTGTTAATGGAATTTAATACAAATCTTGAAGGCCTAGACCGGCAAAGTGCTTTTTTTAAATTCCATTTCACATAAATTTGTGGCACAGGCATCATGTCATGACATTCTGCCACTAATGTTAAAAACTTTGATGTTTTTGTTGTTTATTTAATTGCATGTATAAGGCATGTATGTATACACACCTCGGCCGGAAATATAGGGTTGCCCGCTTCAAACCTATCCTAAGTATATGTGTCTTCGACCGGCAGCCCCTTTCGTCCCGGTCTCTGTATTAATGTACTATAAGTATGTACCACTAATCGTAATATTAGACAGTAATAGGACTTAGGAACTTTTAACCTTTTACCTGTAACCTTTGACGGTCTCCTTACCTGAATATACAAACGATACTCCTCCAGGTTCTGGAGTATGTGTGGCTGCTCACGCGTTTCCGCTACTGCAGCTGTGGCCGGGTCACATCTCACGAAGGTGGGACGGTCGATGCACCGTCATTTGGGAACGGTGTTGAGAGGCTGTTGAAGAAAAATTAGCTGTGGGCATGGCGAGAGAGAAAATGATTTTGGTGATGATGATGCGGTAAGGCAAAGCACAGTCCGATCTGAGATCTGAAAGGAAGACAGAGAGAGAGAGAGAGGGGCTGGTGCTCCGTGCGCAGCTGTGGTGTGAGAAGAACACCGAACAAGAACATCGGAGCCTAACCCCAGGCCCCCACCCCAATGACCCAGCCATATTAATGGCTGGCGGTTGACACCGCTGCAGGGGGCTAACGCCCCGACCAGCATCTCCAATCCCCCGAGGGGGAATTGAGAAGACGTCCACTGCTGTCGGCGCGTCGCTAGCGGCAGTGCTAGCTCGTTGTTGAGCTAAGGGAGAGAGAAAATGGTGACCCAGCGAGAGCACACGGGGGTCTCCATAGCTCAGTCGGATCCTTTCAGGTTCAAACCTTCGCGTAGCTATACCATGAGTTGGCAGTGTTCGCACGTAACATTTGCGTTAGCCTTTACTCCATACGTAAAGCAGTCTGTCACGCTTGCACTGATGCATTGGAACGAGCGTGATGGACTTCTTTACGTATCGAGTAAGCGATAACGTAAACGCTTGCCGACTCATGGTACGGCTACCGTTTGCCAATAATGATGATTATGATACATATCATTATATTATCATTATTGGCAAACGGTATACGTAAAGGTGATTGTTTTTCAAAAAAATTGCAATTTACAATTAATCACTCAAATTTTACTTCCATTTTTGGCGAGAAATTGAAGTACTATTTGGGATGGCCACACTTTGTGATACGAGTGTTACAAATTTGATACTTGAATATATTTTTGATATTCTGTGCACACATTAGATACTTTAGGAAATACGTTAAAAATGTACGTTACGTAACGTGTACCTACTTCGTTAGAATTATCGAAAAACATACATAAGTTTACACTTACCCACAAGAGATGATTATATCAAAGTAAGAAATAACAATATTATGCAGTCGAAATAATATAATTTATATTATGAATAGTTTTCTTCACTTTGCCCAATTGCATCGTTTAAAAAATGGAGGTTATATTAAATTTACCACTAAATAAAAAAGTTGGGAATTTGTGAGAGCTAAAATTTAAAAGTGTTAAAATATTTGCATCAACCAACTATGCTTATTTTTTTAATCATAGACAATTAGTGATACCGCAAGGAAATATCTGTCAACAAAATTTAGTTGATTAAAATCTAAAACTCATGTATAAATATATGTAAAAAAGTATTTATACCTTTTTATTTTATTTATATTAAGCCTGCTCTATGGACACACGGCTGCAGTCTAATATCAACATGAGGCAGTATGGCTTAGTGCTTTCGCCTGTCCGCAAGGACTAAAAAAAAATAAGAAAAATCAATACGTCATGAAAGTCAGAAAATTTTCTTGAAGAAACTGTTTATTTGTAATATAAATAATTAATTAATAATATAAACAATAATAAATAGGTAATATAAGATTTAGTTTAGAGAACGACGAACGGATATTTAAAGTCGTTTCTCTTATTACGGGTATGTATTTGGTGTTCTTAGTTATTTCGTTAACAATTTATAGATGATGACATGTGAATTCACACTGAGCAATAACTCTTATTTATAGGGAAACATAGGAATTACATATTTGTTGAACAAATTATCTTACACAAACTTTTGGCTCCTTTTTCCAATCTCGCTCTTTTTGTCTTGTTTATTATTATAAAGATTCAACTTGTGGTGGCATAGTGTGTAGTCAACATCAGTAGTTGCAAGCGTCCATCGGTTACTGTAGCTGCTTATTGTAAGAACAAACGTATGCTTGTTTTCGACCTTGTACATACAATCATTAAAAGTATCATAGGTCTTATCGTTTTATTCAATTGCTACAAATTTTGGGGTTTCATGTAATTATCAAAAGTAATCAAAACTGTACCTAAATATTAGGTAACTTAAAATTAATGTATTTTTTAAAGCGCATATTAGTTGTTCTACGTACATTGTTGATTGTATACATATACCATTAGCAAAAAAAATACATTAAATGCTGTTTTTATCTAGGAGTGCCCACCTTGCCTGGTTTATATGCCTGTGTTTGGTAAGGAATGGGAATAACTTACATTACAGAAACTTCGTCAGGGTACAAGTTCATTTAATTTAATGTAGGTATCAACAGTTGAGACACTGAGTTGTGGCTAATGCGATATTTTCAAATCTGAAGTACC
This sequence comes from Thaumatotibia leucotreta, assembly GCA_025490895.1. Taxonomy (NCBI): domain Eukaryota; kingdom Metazoa; phylum Arthropoda; class Insecta; order Lepidoptera; family Tortricidae; genus Thaumatotibia; species Thaumatotibia leucotreta. The sequence goes on along the minus strand of JALPQI010001581.1, from coordinate 13,827 downwards.
TGGATACACCTACATAATTGTTGGGTAATACAGAGTCGCGTTTTATTAAGTTACAATTTTCAATTTCGCTGTTTGCCTCTCTTTTTAGCCAATATAACGTGTGAGAGAGGCAAACAGCGAAATTGAAAAATGTAACTTTATAAAACGCGACCCAGACGAACCCAGAAGACCCATTTTATAGACGTCGAGTTTTTATTCAGCGACCGAACTGTAGGGGGTTAATTCTGAATTTCTGAGTTTATACTGACGAACTTTTGCTATAGGGACCGACATTCAAATTTGAGAAAAAAATCTAATGTTTCATACAAACCCTGCGATACTCGTATTAGTAGGCGGAAATGTATGTAACATCAGATTTTTTGCCTCTCCGTTGCACCTGCAACTTTGTACGTAAGTCTGATAGGGAAGCAACATGTCGATAGGTACTGGTTTGGTTGGCTTAGGTAGCTACTTAAGCGTAGCCGAATAATCCGGTACATTCGTGTACAAATTGTACATTGGTACAATATATTAGTGAACAAGAGAACCCGAGCATCAATGGAGATTTGATATGTTAGTGAAATTGTAATTACATTTCCAACGATTTGCCTTAGATTGGAATAGCAGGAGTAAATTTACTACATTAGGTACTACAAATGCCAGCAGGGATATAGGGAAATCTTAGCTGTGGGAAAATGATATTTCCTATTTCAACAGAATCGGTGAATTCATATTGTATAACTATTATGTACTTGCATCAGTAATTGTCTCAATTCAATACAGGGTTTTACCAAAAATATGGAACTAAACAATTATTTTGCAATCAACTCAAATAGTCGGGGAGCTAAACTTTAACTTTTCGAGAAAATTACATTAAATCCTACAGTATATTTATTTCAGGAATATGATAAAACATCGTTTTGTGAATATATGAATCTAATTATCCCTGATAAATGTGTGGAGGTTTTTTCATAAAATCAATATTAAGATTTACTTGTTTAATAAAAAGAAACAATAAATCCAACAGTAGGGATTTATTATCCGAGGGGCCTAACTGAATATTTAAGACAATATTTTTAAAAGTCACCACTGAATAATCGTAGATATAGTCTGAAAAAATAAAATTATTTTTAAAATTCATAACAATCAAACAGAAATTAAACAAATGGTGATTTTTTACTAGGTATAATGACCCGACAATTATTATACTCATCCAAAGAAAAAATTACGTCAGTGACTCAATGCTAACTATTTTTTTTACAGTTTTAACTGATTTACGTGCAGGCGCATTAATTCTACATTTTATTTTTTTAATGTACCTCTTGTCAATAATTAGTTGTGGCACAATACCAAAAAAATCCCCTATGTATCTCTCTCTTTAGTCGTTGACTTCATTACTGAAGGTCGTGTCCGTCTGAAATTTCCTGACGACTTCTGTCACCAATCGCTTCCATCCCATCCTGTCCTCGGCCTTCCTCATGGCGGCGGTCACAGTGAGGCCTGTGAGAGCAGTGACTTGGTCGGACCATCGGGTAGGAGACCTGCCCCGTAGTCGCTTGCCGTCTACTTTCCCAACAACTACAAGTTTTTCCAGATTGTCGGGTTCACGACGAGCTATGTGGCCAAAATAACCGAGGATCCTTTGGTAGCAGGTGGTGGATAGCCTTGTCCGGATCTTAAGCTGTTGAAGGATGGAGACGTTTGTCCTCTTGGCTGTCCAAGGGATGCGAAGCATCCGTCTCCAGCACCACATTTCAAATGCCTCTATTTTCTTTCGTTCTGATGACCGGATTGTCCATGCTTCTGAGCCATAGAGAAAAATCGAAAAGACCAGTGTTTTTATAATTCTCATCTTGGTGTTGTTAGAGACTTTTCGATCTTGCCATATTCGCGTCATCTTACTCATGGCAGACTTGGCCATTTGAGTTCTCCTACGGATTTCTCTTTCGCTTCCCCCCTGGTCAGTAAGTAGTGATCCCAGATATATAAACTCACTGACAAACTGTACGTCAGTAAGTTCTCCAGTCCTTGTGAGTTGTCCAGCTCGGTCTACGACCATAACCTTCGTCTTCGCTCTGTTAATTGAGAGACCAGCCAGATTGCTCTCACGCTCAACTCTGCGGAACAACTCACCGAGTTCCTTTTCTGAGGTCGCAAAAAGGGTGGTGTCATCTGCGTATCTTAGGTTGCTAATCTTGGTACCCCCTATCGAGATGCCTCCTTCCCAATCTTCCAGGGCTCTTCTCATTATATGTTCGCCATATATGTTAAAAAGAATGGGATGTATACTCTAAGCATTTCCTACAATTTTCGAAATGGTTATTGTTAAAATAAATCGGAACGGCGCTGACGTCATAAATGCGCGGCCGGCCGCAGGGCAGCGGATAAACGTAGGTGGGGTACTATGTAGACGGGACGGTGCGTCAAATTACAGAAGGAATTTCGTAGGAAGGAAGTAGAAACATCTTAAATAGAATAGAATAGAATAGTATTTATTCAGGCAACACATCATAATATAGGTATGTAAAGACATTATAGTAAACAAAAAAAAAAACAAACTTACATTATAAACTATGAAAAGAACACAAAACAAAGAGTTACAGATGTGAAGCTGAAATGGTCTCCACTCAGCAATGCAGCTGACACGACTGAGCGATGTCAACGGCGCTGGTATTCTGTGGAGCCAGCGGGGTATGCAGGACAGCACAATGCGCAACCAGTGTATGTTATGTGTTAGTAAATTGGGAAAATATACATAGGTACATAAATACAAAGTTATTCCAGCTAAATAGAAAATAGACTTAGGATTTGACAAAGCCACTCTCCGATATGCGTGGGTACTTAACATTTATATATTTAGATGTAAGAGAGGGTAGCGTTGATTCCTCGGTTTAGCCCGATAGCGCTAGACATGGACTTACGGTTCCACTCATTACCTACTTAAGAAAAGGAGCTATACAGAATGATGCCCACAGGCAGCAACACCTTGTTGGGCCAATAGGTATATTTTTAGCTTGGACTTGAACCCACTAACCGTAAGGCTATCCCAAAATGGCGGCGGAAGGTTGTTCCAGCACTTCGTAGCAGCATAACGGAAACTGCCACGAAATGCAGCGGTATTGTGCCGTGGGCAAATCATTCTGGGATTACGTCTGACACGGAGCTGGTAAAATACTATCTTATCATATAAATACGTCGGTTTTTTACTCTTAAATATACCAAATAGCAGTGTGGCAAAATGAAGAGTACGTCGACCATTCATATTTAAAAGTTTGTTCATATTCAGATACGGAGTGATATGGGATCGTGGTGGTATCGGGAAACAAAAACGAGTACAGGCGTTTTGTAATCGCTGTATGACTTTTCCAGTACGAGAGAGTAGGCAGTTACCGTATACCGTGTCTGCATAATTCAGTTTGGAAAGGATGAGTGCATCGCACAGTTTAACACGCATGTCTACACTGAGATAACTACGAACCTTGTAAAGGACTGTTAATCTATAGAAGCAGTTTCTTACGGTTTCTAAGATATGCTCTTCAAAGTGCAGAAAGCTATCCATAAGAAGGCCTAGATTGCGAGCTTCTGAAACCATTTCAACATGTTTACCTGAAATATTCACTTGAGGATTGGCGTTTATGATTCGGCGAACGTGTTTTTTTGAGCCTAAAACGATGAATTTAGATTTCGATGGGTTGAGTACCAAACTGTTCCTCTCTGACCAGCTGTCAATGCGGCGCAGGTCCTCATTAAGTTTATCAACAGCTTGCGGCATTTCATCGGGTTTGAATGATATGAAAAGCTGAATGTCATCGGCATATATGTGGTATTTACAGTGTTTTATGTCATGTATGATATCTGCACTGTAGATACTGTACAACACCGGACCGAAAATGGAACCTTGTGGCACCCCTCTGGATACTGGAAGCGAATCTGACGCCACGGTTAAGCCGTTTGCCTTAAGCACTTGGACAAATTGTGACCGGTTAGTCATATAGCTTGCGAACCATTTCATTGAGCCGTCACTGAAACCATAATATGCCAACTTGGATAAGAGAGTAGATGTATTGATGCAGTCAAATGCACGGGAAAAGTCCAACAGGGTCAAAATTGTTACTTTGCCTACATCTTGGGACAACAAAATTTCATCTACAACGTCCAGAAGGGCAGTTGAGGTACTATGACTTTTTCTAAAGCCAGACTGTCTTAGTGGGAGTATTTTATTACTTTCAAGAAAATCCATAAGCTGCATGCACACCACTTTCTCGAGTACTTTCGATAATAGAGGTAATATGCTGATTGGCCTCAGGTCTTTGTACTCAGCTGGGTGGGGTATTTTAGGAATAGGTTTGACTGTAGCAATTTTCCATAGATTTGGAAAAATATTTGTTGCTATTGATTTATTTACAATGTTCGTGATTACAGTTAATGTACTTGGCAGTGTCAATATCAACATGTCCAGGGATATCCCATCGACCCCAATAGCATTACTTGATATCGACTTAATTATGTTAGCAATTTGGGTTTCGCTAACTGTTCTCAAGTTGAACACCGCAGAGCTATATCTATTAGATTCTAGGAAAGTTATATACGATGCGTCTACTGTATTTTTACCTGGTATATTAAGGAAGTGGGTATTGATAGAGTTAGGATCAGTGAGATGTGGGGGTAGTTCTAAATCTTTTGACTTGAAGTTTACTAAATTATCTTTAATACTTTTCCAAAGTTTGCTGGGGTCATTTATGTTTCTATTTATGTGATGTTGAAAGTAAGCAGTTTGCTCGTTATGAAGGGATACATTCACTAAGTGCTTGAGATCTTTGTAGTACTGTTTGTGGGTTTCCAGTTTAGTGCGGCGATATTTGGCATGAGCTTGGTCCCTTAATCGCATCATCTCTTTAATATTCGAAGTAATCCAGGGATAAGTGCTTGGTTTAATATAGACTTTCTTTAAGGGTGCATATATGTCAAAAATATTGATTAAATACGAGTTAAACTGCGCAACCATATCATCAGCGCTACCCTTGATTAGTTCTTCCCACGGTATAATATTCATGGCGCTATTAAATTAAAAGTGCTGATGTCAATATTTTTAATAGGTCTGCATACAAACAATTTTGCAGGAGGTTTAACTTTCTTGATGTCCACTTGGCAAGTAATGAATGCATGGCTGCTCAAGTCAGGGATATGGGTAACGGTTACATTAGAGACCGACTTATTACAACATATAACGTCTATAAGGGTTTCACTATGTTCGGTGAAGTGCGTCGGGTGGGATACATATTGTGTCAAATGCATATATTTAAAAAAGTTAATAAGTTTCTTTGAATTTGAATCCTGGACATTTAGAATATTGATGTTGAAATCCCCTAATAGAACAATGTAATCGTACATAGCAAACGTGGACAGGGAATCACTAAGAGCATCCAGAAAGGTGTCAACGTCAAACCAAGGAGGCCGATACGCCGTACCGACAGCTAATCTAAGACCATACTCAGCCCGAGCCACATCTGCTCAACCAGTGGTGTAACGGGATGCTGGAGGCGCCGCGCGGAGATGCCGCACCGGCATAAATAAAAATTAGTAGTAAAATAAATAGGTATTAAGCAGTTTTTGAACTGACGATTAAAAATGTAGGCACCTATACAACTTGTAACCTATTAGGGGCCTGTATTTAATTCCCGACGCAAAATGAGGTGTTACAATTATTCAAAAGTGTCTAGTAATAAAGGACAAGGTTCAATAACATTTTATTCAACGACTGTAACATGTACATGTCTATAGAAGTTTCGGTTTCGGCAAAAAAACATGTTTCGGTTACAAACTAATATGAAACTCCCGTGAGGTTCAGATATAGATTAACATACATTAAGACGGGTCATTCACGTATTATGCGATTTGGTCAACGCCGCTTAGCCGTCACAAAAAATGTCTCATGAAAAGTAAACCTTTCGAGCATTATCCGATGTTAAATACATGAATGACTCGTTTTAATTTCGTCAGGTGACAACGAAAACTCACTAACTACGAGAAAATAATTACTGGACAAATAAGGTTCATCATGGTTCTAGTAGTAGTTAGTGAGTTTTGGTTGTCACCTGACATTATATTATGTTAAATGTTTTAAACGATACTGTTTGTGCCCAGTCTACAAGTTTCTAATATTATCGTGCCTTGCCTTGTGCATTAAAAATCATTCAATAGTGTGATTATGGTAAGTGTGGTCATCTAGATTATCTGTAAACTAATATTAGTCCGTGGGCTAGTCGGTCTGAAATTAGAAAACGGTATAATTTGGGGGTACCAAGTGTTCTTTTTACAGTAGTTAAACATATTCATAAGGATGTAAAAAAAGTATGATAGGCATCTCAAAGTGGTAGCTAATAGGCATACGGGCTATTTCAAGATTTCCGTTGTATGACAGGTATGGTTAAAATTAGGAAGTACAAATTTTCCTTTTCACGGCTGTTAGGTAAGCTTATAAAAGCGTCAAAAATGCAAGATTGCCATTTATAAGTACTACCTAACAAAAATGGGAACCAATCAAAAATGGTGGATCTCAAGTTTTACAAAATCAAGTATATCTCGAGAACTATTAAATATATCTAATTACTCTCTTGAACAATATTAAAGACATATCTGTAAGCTTCATATTTTGCATGCACCATATTGCTAAAACCAACCATTAATTAATTATGACCAAATTTATGAAAATTTCGATTTTGATTTTTTTTATGTCGTGTTTTTACATAGTAGTCATCACACTAGAAAAATTAAATATTTTTTTAAAGATAGTGTATTTAATAAGCTTTAATTTGATGTATGTAACTTGTTGGCGGTATTTAAAAAAAAGACCCATAAAAATATTTAAATAAATTGTAGTCATTATCCACCGTATACTTAGTGATTTAAGAGGCGATGGAAGTGCCACTCGTAAATAATAGTGCTTATTTCAAATAACCAAGATTGAAAAATATAAAAAAATCGCCTCTTAAATCACTAAGTATACGGTGGATAATGACTACAATTTATTTAAATATTTTTTATGGGTCTTTTTTTAAATACCGCCAACAAGTTACATACATCAAATTAAAGCTTATTAAATACACTATCTTTATAAAAATATTTAATTTTTCTAGCGTCATGACTACTATGTAAAAACACGACACAAAAAAAATCAAAATCACGAAATTTTCATAAATTTGGTCATAATTAATTATTGGTTGGTTTTAGCAATATGGTGTGTATGCAAAATATGAAGCTTGCTGATATGCCTTTACTTTTGTTCGAGAGAGTAATTAGATATATTTAATAGTTCTCGAGATATACTTGATTTTGTAAAACTTGAGATCCACCATGTTTGATTGGCCCCCATTTTTGTTAGGTAGCACTTATAAACGGCAATCTCGCATTTTTGACGTTTTTATAAGCTTACCTAACAGCCGTGAAAAGGAAAATTTGTACCTCCTAATTTTAACCATACCTGTCATACAACGGAAATCTTGAAATAGCCCGTATGCCTATTAGCTACCACTTTGAGATGTCTATCATACTTTTTTAACATCCTTATGAATATGTCTAACTACTGTAAAAAGGACACTTGGTACCCCCAAATTATACCGTTTTCTAATTTCAGGCCGAGTAGCCCACGGACTATATTGGAGAACGAACCTTTAGCGACTACATTTTTTAAATTTCCTGCCTTTTTCTACTAACAAACTAAATGGCCGCAGTATTTCTATCCGATAAAAGTCTAATAAAACAATGTAATAGGTTTGTATTTTATGGTTTATTACACATTTTTAATCAACTAAAGCAAAACTAAAAAAACACATTTAAATCAAACACGCCGTCTTTTTGACTGTACTATAGTAACTAATGAGTGCAGTGCAGCATTATCGGTTGATTGGTTTGTATAAACCTCTTGCATTTTCTTTAGTGTATTTTTTTCTGCAAGTCGCATGCAAACATTATTTCTTCAACACTTCCGAAAAGGGACGACAAACCGTCATTCCGTAAATTACTAAATTTAATCAATGTAGCAAGTCCTTTTTTTCGCACAGGGCACAGTCACCTTATCACTTTCACCTTCTACCAACAAATTGTTACATATCACACAATCCATTTTGCACTGTAATTATATTCATTATCACAATTATTGTCAAATATTATGTACAGATAAATATCTCCGACCGGCGGCCATCGACAAAACACAACGCAGCGTTGTTGCCAACTATAACCTCTCTCTTTCACGCACAGCGCACGGCATCGCCGCACACGTATCGTAGGCGGGTCCATATTGGCACTTATACAATTTTTTCTTCGAATATTTTTACTAATACCGTTTTTTACTCATAATCATCATTACTCCGAAATTTTTTTCTCATACTTTTTTTTTTACTAAAAATTATACTTCTACCTACAATGCTCATAACGATTTTTATTTCGAAATGTTATCCTCCTAAAGTCGTCAAGTATATTAATCTATACTCATAAAGTTATTTGAAATAAATTGTTTATTTATAAACATTTTCCCATTAGGTTCACTCTGTTGTGGTATAATTCTTTTATGAATACCATATATTATGTAGTCATAATGGACTTTGTGCAGAAACTGTTGTGGCATACTCAACTTTAGCATATTTCTTTGTGGCAGATTTCGAGTTGTTCGAATATTATTCGAGCATAATTTCGATGCTCCTATTTATGATGAGGCATAATCTGGATGTGCATAAAAAGTATCGGCATAGTTTGTTTTAGCATAACAGAGAAGGAATAATTAATAATAATCGAAAAAATATAATTGAGGTAGTAGTAATATTCTATACGTTACTTACTGTGTTACTGAGCTGAGTACTTTCTAGGTTGCTAAAAAAAAATAACCTCGAAGACTAGTCTTCTAACCTAACCTATCCGAGTCGGATCTGCCCCGGAAGGTTTTGTTCGCTCGCTTCGCTCGCTCACTGCAGAAATTTTCACCCTCCCAGCAAATTCTGCCTGACGAAAAAGGCAAGTTTCGAACATGTGGCTACATGCCCAAAAAAAAATGCAAATCTAATTTCTGTCTTATAACACTCGGCGTAATTAATGAATGAATTGAATTGAATTTATTTATTTGCGGAATATGGGTACATTTAGTTACAAGATACAATAGTGTTTTAGTTTCACCATACTCTGCTTAGACAAGCATGCAAATATATAAAAACAATTTTGTGGCTGAGGAGAATACACAAAATCTTTCCTTAAAGCTAATCTTATTACTAACTAGCCTATAAACTAATTATTACTAAACTTAGCGTTTAAAAACTCTCTCACAGAATAAACGCAGAGCTCACATAGCCAAATGTGCAATTTATTTTTGAATTGCGTTAAAGGAAGATTTTTAATATCCCCTGGAATTTTATTAAATATTTTAACGCACATAAAATAAGGAGTTCTTGTAGTTTGTCTTAGGCGTGATTTAGGTAAAAACAAAAGGTTTTTTTGCCTTGACATCCGATCGTTATATGATTTTACATCACAATTTTTATTAAAATATTGTTGATTGTGTCGAACAAATACAGCAACCTCGTAAATATAAAGGGATGGTAGAGTCAGAAGCTTGTAACTTTTAAAAACTGGTTTGCATGAATCAAGGGGTTTCAGCGAGAATATTGCTCTAATGCATCTTTTTTGTTTTACAAAAGCTTTTGGCATGTCAGTCGAATTTCCCCATATAATCAAACCATACCTAAGATTCGACATAACATACCCATGGTATGCTACGAGTGCTGTCTCTTGCGATACAGTTTCGCGTAATCTTCGTAGTGGGAATGCAAATTTATTTAATTTGTTACAAATGTGCTCTACATGAGCCTTATGATCACCTAATTTATCCAAATAAATTCCCAAAAATTTTACATTGTCTTCCTGATTAACAGGGTCCCCTTTAAAATGTATATCTAATGTTTTCGACTTGCTTCTACGAGTAAGAAATTGTACTAGATTAAATGATATGCCAAGATAGTTTCGAACAAAATAATATTCGAAATATTGTTATTTAAGCCAAGTGATGTTTCTGTCTCATTAAGTTGATGCCAAAATAGATTATACCAAGTCTGTTATGTCCTAAGCGTTTCGGACAAAATTAGAGGGAACCCGTTTAGTACAGTACCTACTCTGCCACAACCTGATTTGTGCAGGTAGCTAGTTTACAGTAATAGTACGATTTATATTTAATTAAACAAAAATAATTCATACATAAAACCAGTACAGATAAAAATAAATACCTATAACATTAGAATATATAGCATAAAATAAGTATAGTGAAAAATTATATAAACATAAAAGTTAGTACTAAAAATATGTATGAAAAACAATATTATGAACATAAATAATTCTATGTGATGATAATTATGAACAAAGATTATTCTAAATACCGATCATTATGAAGTTAAATTGTATAAGAAAAATTTTCGGAGTTCCAATAATCTAAGTTGCAATTTTATAAATACTTTGGCGCACCCATCGTAGGCACGTCATGCGCGGGAAGGCGGGATTTAAAAAATATTCGTTTTAAGATTATAGCTGTTAATGTCGATTGCTCGTAAAGCACTTAATATATTTCAAATATTTTATTTTTATTTTGCGTGTTAATAAACATATTATCTAAGAAATAGATCATCGTGGCTGTACGTTTTCATTGAAACGTCTTATAAGCAAAATAAAATAATAACAGTGAAAAAAAAATAGATGCAACTGTGTCACCGCGGAGAAAAGTTACTAAGACGTTTATATCTTTATTTTGGTCCAATGACCAAATTTTCGAATTGCGCAAGATTTTGTAAGTTATATTTTTTATCAAATAAGGAAAAAAAAATTAAGGTGTAGTTTTTTTTTGTATAAGCTTAATTATAAATCATCTGAAACAATAGAATGAATGCATAATCTCGAGGGTAGAAATTATTGAACGTGCTGTTCCAATTATTGACCTTCAAGTCCTCGACTGGATGAGAAGCTCTCGCGCGGCACTGGGGATTATTGCATGGTGTGAATCTGTATACCTTAAATATTCATTAGAAAAAGCTTCCGAAACTGTAGGATTTAATGTGACCAAAAATTTTTCTTCCCCCGACTAAAATACTTGTAGGAGATATCGAGTAAATTTCATACAAAAAATATCATTCGAATTGATTTTAGAGAAAAGTTTTCCCTGCAAAACATGCTTATTTTAGCGTATTTTGCACGATATAACAATGAAAAATACGTGTTATATTTAATGACAAAACAATGCAGTGTCTGAAATTTATCAAAGTCAAAGTCAAATAATTCTTTATTCAAATTGGAATAGCAACAAACTCTTTTGTATCGTCTTTGATTGAAGTCCATTAATTTGGTAATTATTGATTTTAGAGAAAAGTTTTCCCTACAAAACATGCTTATTTTAGCGTATTCTCATAATAAATGAATAACACAAGTCCTGTGCCCCCTTTGCTTTAGTCCAACCCCTACTCCTTTTTTGAATTCGGTTAAATAGGAAAAAATGCAGGATAGGATGTATCTAGTATACCTACCCGTCATCGGCCATCTTTATGCACATCACACTATCTCACAGCATAAAAGAGTTACTAATCTAATATTACATTTTTAAATAAAAATATGGTTTGCCGCCAATAAGTGATGAAAGTTATTGCCCAAGTAGTAGGTACTTACAGTTTCATACCTACTTAAAGATTGAGAACGACGGTCCCGATTCCTACCACAAAGTTTGTTACAATTGGTCGCATTTATACCTTTTAAGTAGTAAGTACCTATCTACAATCGATTGATAGGACGTGTTAACGTACGGAACGTACGGAGAATGTAGACATTTTAACACGTTCGACGCCGGTGACACACATATGTGACCGAAAAAACTGTACTCCTATGCCTGTGACACACATACGTGATCAAAGTAATCTTATTCTTATGCCACTAGCATTAATCAAGTTCTCACTCCTATGCCAGTGGCATAGAAATACGAACGTTTTTGACACAAGTGCTGTGTCGCCGGCATAGGAGTCCAATCGTTTCGGTCACACATACGTGTCACTGGCATAAGATTTCTATCATATAATTTCGATCGGCATAGTATTAGCACTTAGTGAAACAGTACCGGAGGCGAACGTTTTAATGAACTGAATGCCGTGTGGTTTGTATTGAATTGTCACTGATTTTACTTCAACTGAAGTAAAAGCTTCAGCATAAGTACTAAAAAATTACTACGTGCAGAAGTATTATAATATTGTCGTATACCTGCATATCGTCGCTATCTTGAACGACGCTGTAACTGTAACCCAAAATAATACTTCCTTCTAATTTGAATTCTAATGCTTTATTATTAGAATTGAAATTACGACACTGTAGCATCTTCATATGCAGCGTTATTTCTGATAAGCGTCGATGTTAGCTAGTTTTGAAGAACGTCGGAAATGCGAAGTGACAGTGCGATTTACCGAAACCGTTGAATACGTAAATTATCTGTCTCTGGTTAGTCGTTGTCGTAGCCATTGTCATCGCAGTTGTATGTAATATTTTTTTTAGTACAGATGGTGTGTTTTTTAGGCTCTAGTGCGAGAAGCGTGTCATTTTACGCCAGGTCCAAAACTTCGGAGGGCCATCTGTACTAAAAAACGTCGTGCGAGACGCGTACAAAAACGAAATTCGTAACTCGTGTCGATTTAAAACACTCCCTTTCGGTCGTGTTTTAAAACATCGCCACTCGTTTCGAATATCATGTTTTTCGCACTTGTGTCATAATGTACTATTTTAACCGTGTAGAAAGTTGTTCTTGTTGGATTTTTTGGATCTGTTGCAGATTCTCTGTTTCCTTGGCTGTTATCGAACCTAGTGGCATTTGCAAAGATGATTGATGAGGTCTTATGAGCCTCTAATCCGTTCGCCCGAGTCCTGTTGATCTCTTTTTATGATGTTTTGGGTTTCAAAATTAAATAGTCGTGGCGAGGATATACATTGTTATTCTTGTTTTACTCCTTGTTTGGTCTAAAATGGCATTGATTCGGTGTCTCCGACTGTGATTCTAGAAAAAATGCCTTTCTTCCATCAAATGTGAATAAAATAAATTTGACAAAAAAAAATTGTTCATAATGGAATTATATACCTAAGTATACAACACATTTCAACAAAAACAATAAAAAGAAATTTCTTTGAAATCAGATTTTGAAATCTTTTCAAATGTTGAAATAGTTATCCCGTGACAACCAGAGTCTTTCGCATTTGATTTTTTCTATGGTAAGCACATCTGTTACGACATTGTGGGTTGAAATAGTTGTACATATACGAGTATTTCTGATTAGTTCCTTGGTCGTTTGGTCTTTAGATTGTAAAAAAATATTTTATTCGTTGAATACTTAATTCTTTGTGTTTAAATGATATGATTTCAACGTGAAATACGAGCTGGAAGAAGTAATTTTGTGTTGTGTTTAAATAATGGAAGTTAATACATATTTGAAAACTTTTAAATCTTATGATCTGTACTAATTTCATTAACCATATACAACGTTGTTATATAGTATATTATTATAACAATTTTTTATACATTTTAATACATTTTTCACTGGCTTATTTGTCTACCTTTGTATCCATCATGACAATGTTTGCTACTATTTCAATTACCACCGACGATGTGTACGTATCGTATAGGCAAAGGGTAATCTTACTATGGCTTAATTTAAGTTTTTAATTATTTTTGTTCAAGAACTACTTAAAAACTTGACTGTCTATTCGCCAACCAATTTTTTTTTGTCAGGAGAGTAGGTTTGCGTAATAAAATGTGTCGAGAATTTGTGGGTATTACAGTTTATTGTTAGAACA